>JAUZND010007907.1:0-10144 GCA_034780555.1 Coelogynopora nodosa | reverse complement strand
CGCCACCACCGCCTCAAACGGAACTGAAGGTGGGATGGCCGGTGAGGATGGGAGATTAGGTTGGGACGGTGCATTTCTGTTACAATCGTCGCACTTAGCCCGAGTACTGGCTATGTCGAGGGTCATGCCTGGCCAAAAGACAATGGTCCGGGCGCGTAGTTCCATCGATGATTGACCTTGGTGTGCAGCATGGAGGTTGTCCAAGATCTGCTGGCGAAGTGTTGGAGGAATGACAACGCGGTCGTTGAATAAAATCACACCATGTGAAATGTAAAGGGACTCACGGTAACGCCAGTAAGGCGCGGTATGTTGAAGATCCTTATGCTCGACTGGGAAACCGGCAATAATGGAGTCCATGAGGGATTGCATGGATGTATCACTTTCAGTGGTGGCGGCTATAACCTCCCATGACAGTGACGTGACCACTTGTACATCATGGCGAATGGCGGCGAGTGTGGCTTGTTCATTGATGTCGATAACATGACTGTCTCCCAGGGCAAGCTCAGTCTCAAATAGGTGAGAGTCAGTATGGTCGTCTGACAGTACATTGAGCTGGCTAACCGGTGATGGGTGACGTGACGCTGCATCGGCTGCGAGGTTGGTCTTCCCAGGTAAGTGCGCAATGGAGAAATGCCAAGGCAGTGTTCTCTGCTTGAGACGAAAAAGCCTTGTGTTGTGAATCTCATCAAGGGTGCGGTCACCAAGAATTTTCACCAATGGCTTATGGTCGGTGACCACAACCAAATTGCTGCAACCCTGCGTGAAGAAGCGGGTTTGCTCTAGTCCCCAGGCTACAGCAAGGGCCTCGCCCTCAACCGGAGCATAACGTTGTTCCGCAGGGGCAAGGAACCGGGAGCCTGCTAGCGTAATTTTCCATCCATCAGGACAACAGTCAGGCAATGCAACCACGCAGTCACAGTGCTGTTGAAGAAGGAAGTAACCGATACCACGGATGGAGAAGTCTGGTCTGAGACAAGTTCGTCTGTTAACATCAAAGATCTCCACTCCGTGCTTGATGGACTCAATGATCGACAATTTCGAGGTTACGAATGCAGCATCAAGGTCTTGTGTCCATTCAAATTTCTGCTTGGGACTCAGGAAGGGGCGGAAGGGCGCCATAACATCCCTAAGTTGGGCGTAGTTCGCCACCTGGTTGACAAGACCGAACCAGCTTCGAATGTCAGTAGTTGATGTTGGTTTTGGGAAGTGTCGGATGGCGTCAATATACTTGGGAAGTGGTGTGATGGAGGACTCAGAGACGCAGAAGCCAGCAAAGTCGACCGTCCGCTCTGCAAACTGAAATTTAAGGGGGTTAAGGACGATGCCTGCATTGCCAACTGTCGACAAAAAATTCATTGTACGCCACCAATGTTCATCAAGATTCTCGTCGTAATGTATGGTGTCATCAACGCAACGCTCCTTTCGCTCAAAGTCAGAGATTATGGCATCGAAACGACGGTTGTAGCCGTCCCCGGAGGACAGGTATCCTTGTGGTGCACGAGTGTAGCGCCACCGGCCAAATGGCGTAATAAAGGTAGTCAAGTGGCGGTCTGTAGCTCGTAAAGGCACACTGTGGAAACCATTCCACGCATCTGTCACGGTTTTCCATGTGTTTCCCGGGATGCGTCTCGCCATGTGGAAGGGTGAATCAGATGAAAAGGTTTCGCGTCTGCAGAATTTATTCAGTGGTGAAAGGTCCACTGTACGTCTTGGTGTGCCATCATGCTTCCTGGTAACCACCATCCTATGGCACCAGTCCACTGGTTGGCCATAAGGCACTCGTTCTATGACTCCAAGTGCTTCGTCGCGCAGCAAGTCCTCGTAAACCTTGCGTTGCCAATGGAGTGGGACTGGTGCAGCAATGTGGCATGAACGAGGGGTGGCATTTGCATCGATATGAATTTCGACGGGAGGCCCCGACATGCATGGTAATGGGCGATGTGGGCAGGTGTTAAAAGTTGAAGCACTGTAATGGTCAAGGAGCCATTGCTTCATACGAGCATTGTTATCAGGGATGCACTTGAAAGGAAGCTGATCGGGTAGTGGTGGGACCATCTCACGTTGTGGGCAATTGCATGGATCATTGCATGAATTTTGATCATTACATCCAGAGTCCAAAACGTGTTGGGAAGCTGTCGATAGCCGGGGAGCTTCAGGTGGTTGTTCGCGTCGTGCTTGTGGTTGAGATGGGCGTGTCGTGGAGATTGATGCAGCCTGGGCACTACCAATGGATGGAAAATCTTTCCCGACAACAAGGAGGTCAATCATAGTATCGAAGGAAAGGAACAAATCACTAACCTGGTCACTGACATAGATCATTGTTCTGCATGATAGAACTCTGCCATCTTGTGATTTACCGGCAATGGTGGCGAGAAAAGCACCATGAAGTCGTATGCCTGAAGAGTTAGCTGCTTTCAGATTAAGTGACACTGGGGACAAAGCGGTACGGGGGAAACCAGCAGCATCGAATGCCTTCAGAGACCATATATTGGATTGGGCGCCGCTGTCTGTGACGGCATTGACAGACGTTGAGTAAGTATGACTGTGGGCTTGTTTCGAACTGACGCCAATGATGCTGACATTGACTGAGACACGTGGGTGGTCCAGCAGCTTAGCGCGGCGCCATTCCCCAGCAGTAAATATGTGATGCTCCAGCGTATAGACGTGTCTGTGGCTGCTATGACTAGGGGTCAAGGTGATTGGTGCAATAATTATTTCGTCGTCGACAGTGGCATGGACAGCATTAGATTTTGAGGCAAAAGGTGATGGTAGTTGGTGTCTACTGACATTTCTCTTTGCACGACTTTGCAGATAACAGGCCTTGCAAAGTTTGTGAGGCACTGTATTCCAGCCAGATCGTAGCTTTGTAAAGGCAGCGAAGAGTTGGCCACATGTGGGGCATGGCAGCTGTTGAATACTAGTCCCAGATGCACTAGACAAAGCTTTGGGGGGGATGATCTGTTGCCGAGAAGCTGAAAGGCCGGAACGCTTGAAGGTAGACACAGAGTACTGTGTGGAGGAGGGCAAAGCATCACGTGCCATTTCTTTTGACTCAATGAGTGTGATGATCGTGTTAATGCTGAGGCGGTGGACATCGGCGGTTCCAAGAGTTTCGCGACGGATGTCGGTGTCTGCGATACCAGCTAGTAACACGTCACGTGTCATCTCCATTGTGTAGTTTGCAGCAGCAGTTACTCCACAGGTACAGGTGAACTCTGTTGAGAAAGAGCATGTTTCTGCTTTTCCTTGAACACGAGCCGCGAAGCCCCTGAATTGTTCATCGGGGGACTGTCGAAGTTGGAGCAGTTCTGCCCGCATAACACTGATGGCGACAGGGATCACTGCGAGGCGACGTACTGTAGCCAGAACCTCTTCGATAGTGCGACTGATGATTGCGGGATCAGATTTCAACACCATGTCGCCGAGTCTTTCCGAAGCACACTCGAAGAGTTGAAGAGGGGCTGCATCATTGGTGATATTGGATCCATTGCGAAATAGTTCCCAGCGCCGAAGGAAATTGTTCCAGGCCTCGGGTTCGACACCACTGTCAATGCGAGGGCGCTCCATGCGAGGGGCCCTGTGATATGCTGTTGGGGCTTGGGCTTGATTAGGTTGGTGTTCAGCACCAGCATGAATTTGCAACATCACAATGGCTACTGCGTCATTGATGTCATCTGTGGCATATTGGCATCCGGTAACTGGGCAGGCGAAGACTGGCATTGTTTCAACGAATGAATGACTCGTTTGGCATGTAGAAAAGTCCAATTTTGTATTAAGTTATATATTAGCACAAAATGCCAAACTAGGCTAAAATAGAGAATACAATAATAATATAAAATACAATAACAGAACATAATATGAGCATGACATATATGGAATGGAATATGAGATGAAACATGTAATACTAAATGAAATACTAGAGAAAATATAATAATAGGATATAATGGTATGAGAAATAGGTTTGTATGTATTAATTAAGAGAACCGTAAAGTGAATGGGAAATCTCTACAAAATTATAAACGAGATTGATTTACTTTTTTATCTTTAAATAATAGAAACTACATGGGAGGGTTTAAACTATCTTTTTATTGTAAAAATCACAGTTTTTATTATAAAATGTTACTTAGTCTTCAATTATGGTAAATATTTTCATACCGGTAAAATAGTAGTTATTTGAGAAAGATGCCGCCGTTTTATTTAATCATATTTACATACTGCTTTACTAAAGACTGTCAAATTTTGACAGAGACTATTATTACTATATACTAATACTTCCACTAATCTATATTATAAAGAATAAAAACAAACATTATACGTAGTCATGAGTTTATTGCCTAAATACGCAAGCAGATCTAAGTTAATGAATAGAATGTTAAGCGGGTAGTCTACAAAGTATGTACAACTAAAAGAGGAAGAAGGCGGGCACAAATGTTTACATGTAAAAGTTAAACACTGTGCTGTGTACGTCTCTTGGCATTGGCCTGCTTCTCCGACGGGCGAGGGTGTTTTCCTGTCGGCTCGAGAATGCGTGGTAGAATAATCGCCTTCTTCTTCTTCTTTAGTGCACTGGTATCACACTGCTGACGACTGCTGATTAGGCGATGGTTACCATAGGGTAGTCTGTTATTTATGCTGATCCAGGCTCTCTTGTCTTCAAATAATGGAAGGTCTTCTTCTTATAGACCAGGCTATATGTATTGTTGGCGATTGACTAACCGAATCCCCACTGTGTGTGGTTGAACGTAATTGGCTATATGTAGGCCTGCTTTTATGTGTCGTGCCTTATATGCAGCTTGAGTGTCGACATGCGCACACCCGTGACCCTCTTCACCCCACCTACGCCGTCGACTGTCTGCATGCTATGATTTCTCCATAGATTCATCTTTAATGAATCCCAATTTGGTCCCATACATGTCCAGTGTTGTGGATGGTCTTTGGGATAATTTGAGGAGTCGAGTACTCCATCGTGGCACAATTGCGGGATAAGATCATGAGCGACGTTGATACGTGGAATCTTCAAAAAGAAGCTCTCGTTATCACCACCCATAATGTTAATTTCGCCTCCATATGTCTGTGCATAGCCGGCGAGTGTCTCATAGTACAGTTGATACATGATAAGTATACTAATATTCAATACGGTCTCGCCTATGCAAATAGGCTTGTTTAGGATAACTTTCTCCTTAGAGTACGCCGACAAGAACTCGTTGAATATTACATACACAGTCAATGTATTCCGGCCTTGAGGCATATGTTTCCAGCGCTTGCTAACTGTTGCATAGTCTGAAATTAATTCTATTACGTATGTTCTACATTAATTTGCCAAATAGGCATAGTTCTTCAACTTGTAACAGTCTCTTTCGAAGGCGTTGGTGGCTGCATGTCGTCTGTATAAATTGTATGTGATGAATGTTAAAAAAATGACGACTGTCTGAATTGAAGAACACGATGCAGCTTTGTGATTCGCAAGCCATGTTTGACATAAAATTGTAGCAACTTAACATTTACTCTATAGTTGCTCTTGTTCCACTGAGTCAAAAGTAAGTTTGACGTGCCTCTATAAATTTTATCTTTCCCGCGCGCCGTTGAGTGCCTGCCACTGGCTATGCATAAATTCTGTAAGGCAATTATCATTATTTGTTGCCTTCTCCGGTGCGAAGGGTAAATCAATGGTGCGATTTTGTACTTCTGAAAGGTATCCCTCATCTGGTGTGTATGCAATTGGAGTCGTTCTTGAAGAAGTAGTCGCCACCTGCGAGTCGATAACAACACGTGGAGGTGGTCGACAATCGACTGTAAGGCTGCTCTGAGGCAGTGGGTGTGGTGTCGGTAGCGACGTCGGCTGGTGATTACAATGCATCTCTTCCTGTTGCCTCTGTGCACGCTGTTGTATTGCAAGGCTAGTACTGCTGCGTTAAAATGATGGCTTGGAATTAAGCTGTTTAACTGGGTTTCTAACTAGCTGTCTGGGTGAAAATGACAGTGGGTGAAAATGAAATCATTTTTATTATAAAAACTAGTTTTAGGCCAGAACTCTTCTACACAACCAAATAATATCTATCTATATCAAAAGCAAAATAAATACTCCGTAACAACAACATGAAAACTTTTATTATAAAAACAACAATGTCTTTTTAAACGATACTAAAAACAAAACGATTTTTACTATACAAATTTTTATACAATAAACCAAACACGACTATCAAAAATAATAATGATTACTCTTAACGACTTGTTTTTACTGAAATAAACATTGACACATGGCCGTCATATTTAATTTATCGAAACAACATTTTGTAAAAACGTATCTTACTTGCAAAAATGACTAACAAATTAACATGTATAATAAGCAGAAACGCACGCTCTAAACTATTCTATTGATACCTATATCAATTTGATTGTAGAAAAAAAGTAAATTATTCAATTAATATGTATTGAACATGCAACCTTTGTTAGCTTGTAATGTTGTTCATAATTCTACAAAAACTATAATATTTTATACAATTAAAGAGGTTTATTAACACGGAGCATTACTAGATTATTGTATATAGAAATATGTCGCAGATACAACTTTGATACACCAAATATATTAATCGAGTTATGTATTATGTCGATTTTTTCAGATGTAATGATAACTTGAAAATAATTTTAATTACTATATTTTGAAAATATAAATATTTAAACATGCCTTGTCCACTGTGTTGTAGCGGTGTGAAGAATAGGTCACTTATAACATCCAAGTCACAAGAATAAGATAGTGGCTGCTGTTGATAGGTAGATGAAGGCGGCTGTTGATAAGAAGACAAAGCCTGTGCACATTATCGTTGTAATATAAGGATGCCGGCACTTGAAAGCTGCGCTGTTCGAAAGCAGAGCGCATCTCATGAAAGCCTAACAAGACATGCTTGAACCAGATGTTCTGTACGAGATGAACCATTATTCTTCCCTTATATTTAAAAATACGCAGGGAACTCCATATTTACACACAATTATTTGCATCATACATGAATAATTACTACAAAATAATTATATCTTACAAATACTATTTGGTTTCCTTTACGTTAATATCCACATCACAAGATGTTTACTAAATTACTACATTAAAAAATGCGGTTTCTATTATTATTTTAAGTCAAGTATCTCCTCCTGTAATCTACAATATATTAATGGTTATTATTATTCAATTTAGTTAGCTTTGTGTTTACTTTCATTATCTATTCGGAACTTATACAATATATCAGTGTTCTCTTTCATATTAGTATACACTGTTTTAGTTTGAGTAGACTGAACGCTAAAGTTTATTTTTCATCATCTTCAAATATTGTCAACTAATCTTTTCTTCTCATAATTGTTATTTTACTGTTAAATACTTATACATAAACCAAATGGAAAAGAAAAAGTACGTTAATATATATATTGTATATATCAATTCGAATACATTGTACAATATTATGTATTGTCTATAAAAACAAACGATAACACGAAATGAAATTTTGAGTAGTTTTTGTCATGCATTATTACAGGAAAAAACTATATATATACTAAAAAAGGAATTAAATGAATCGACATTCATAATTTACAACAAAAAAAACCCAAAAATCCTACAGAAAATAAAACAGGAACTATTATACGTAGCCTCCTTCTCGTCTCCAACGCATTATCGTCTCTATAGTTGTTCTCCTGATACGTGCAGTTTTGGCCATATCCAGTGCCACGAAAATGGCAGGCAGAAGGTTGCAGCCTAGGCTACACGGAGCAGGCCCGATTTTCGACAAGTGGATTTTCGACAATCATCTGTTGTTTCTGTTTACACTTTTGAACATTTGAACATATTGAGATGCCGAATAAATTAAACAAATACTAATTTATGTAATTACTATTATTTAATGAGATGCATCACTTATTAGATGAACACAAAATCATAATTATGAATACTGTTTAATATTGTTTAATTCGTATTAATTAATATTTATTCAATATCCGATAAGAGCTTTTGTTTCTAAAATCGTTGTGTATATTTATTTTTCCTACAAATTGTGATAAATTACTAAATTATGATATAATCCCAATTTCAAAATATTATTTTTAAAATACTAATATTTTTAACTGAACTTTGCCTAATCGTTATTATGTAACGTAAATAACTTAAGGCTAATTATAAATACATATTGACGTCATTTTTGTTATGAGATGATAAATAGATGATTTAATCATTAATTTATAAATTTAAATATATATGTTTATATGTGAATATATCACATTATACTTACATTAACATATATTCAAACCAGCTATTCAAACAGTTAACCTTTAAATTTGTTTATAATAAAAAATTGTTACAATCAAATATTTTTTAAATGTAATGTCTTGTATAAAAGATTCGTTTTTATTGAAACAAATATCTTTAATGAAATAGCATCTACATGTTTGCAATACATAGATTGAAGTAAAATATAATTTAAGTATTGAAACTAATTTGTATATTTATTTTAACCGAGATCCAATGGTTTGTAAAATAAGTTCAACACTGTAATTCTGCATCGGATACTGTGCGAAACTTATTACCTTTTTAATGCAATTGTATTATAATATTATGCTTAAGACAATTCATTTAGGCAGCTTAGTTAACAAATTAGTCATATAAATTTTACTTTTACTTTTACAAATACAATCAGGCGTAAAAGCAAGACTATTAACCCAAAAATCTTAAGTTATAATAAATTTAAATAATTATAATCAATCAAATTATGTCTTTCAAAATCAAATGCATACTTAATTATGTCATCTGGTATGAAGTTAATATTAGAGCATATTATACGGATAAACGTATATTTAGCTAACGCAAATATAGTGAACTGGTTGCATTTGAAGAATCAAGATTTAGTATTAAATTTATATAAAAAAAGTTAGTTTCTTAAAAAATGTACACATGCACTAAAAAACAACCCTCTGACGTGGCGTTATTTGATTGGACGACCTACTTTTGCTGCTAGGTAAGCTCAGTTGCCCTGCTTTTTGACTATATATACTTGTTTATTGTCAGTTTTGGTCACTGTACGTTTTGTTATTATTCCGCGAACCTTGTGTATTTATATTTTGATATTTGCTTCCGGAATAAAAGTGGTGTGCCCATTCTGTGATCCAGTGTTCACCTCTACACCACTTCTGTATAACTCCATGGCCGATGAAGCCAACCTGCTTCAGCGAATCTTGGAACGACTCGAGAGACTCGAGGCCGTTGACCCGCCAATCGCTATTGATAGAGATCTACCGGACTCTGAGCCAATACCTGCTAGGCCGCTTGCAGAGCGAGCTGAGGCGGTCCTCCAGTGGGCGGCAACACCGGATGGCAACCGACAGCTTGGGACCCGAACCATGTATGAGATCCAGGCCATCCAACGGGCGCTGCGGGCGCAAACTCCCGACCAAATGCGCGAAGAAATCTTTAGCCGCGTCGTCTATTTGGGGACGGCCGCGGTTTCCACCCCCAGTACGCACGAAGTGTCGACCCGACGGACCTCGCGAATCTCTTGGAGGTCCCAACTCAATGCGTGCGGCAACAACAACAATCCAACAGGAACCGTGGAAGAGGCTACCGAGGCAAAGGCAACCGCGGACAATATAGGGGGAGGACCCCCCAACCCCCGCCAGGCGGGGCACCGGGTTAAGCGTGTTAGAGGGGTGGATCTCGACAGTTCTCACTCGTCAGACTCCTTCGACCCCATCTTGGCGGCCCAGCGTCTTTGGGAGGACGCTGCAGAACCGGAACAACCGGACTCCTCTGAGACAGCCTCCGTCGCCATCAGCCTTCGTTCTAATCCTAGTCAACACCCAAGTGCATTCGATATGTCTTTCGGGCCGCGGGACGTCCCAGCACGGTCCCCGGTTTATATGAGTGACCCCGATACATCAATACAATATTATCCTTGTGCCTCCGCGTCTATATCCAGTGGTGTCAGTATTAATTATGCTCGTCTGTTATTTTTAAAAAAATAATCACATCATCACTACGAAAAATTCTTTTTCCAAATAATTAATTGTAACCATTTTAAAAATATATATATATATATAAAAAATAGAAACATGTGAAATCTTTAATTAAATTACGACATGGTATGAAGCAATTTATATTTTTTAACAAAAACAC
>JAUZND010007906.1:0-10145 GCA_034780555.1 Coelogynopora nodosa | reverse complement strand
ACCGCATTGTCTACTACGTATTGTCGACCACCATATTACCGCATTGTCTACTACGTATTGTCCCATATTACCGCATTGTCTACTACGTATTGTCGACCACCATATTACCGCATTGTCTACTACGTATTGTCCCATATTACCGCATTTATACCGCTAATCCTCCTCCACACAAGAAAAAGGTAAATGGGTTTTTTTTTAGCTTATTTTTTATACTTTTTTTTTAATTCTTATTTATAAAATCTATCTCCCAGCTGAGCAGTTGCTGTTTAAAATAAACATTTTAACAATATATGATAATAAATATCTATATAAAAAAATATATCAGTTCCCTCTCAAAAACAATATTGTAGTGAGAGAGATATAGCCTAAAAAATTTCTCGAAGGTTAAAGCATGTACAAAACGAAATCTCACTTTTTATCTTTACTTGTCTGGAATTTGTGCCGTATATAATAAATTTACTTTTTAATGGATGTTGTATGTTATTCCTTGGTTGTAACTGATAGAATTATCTATTGCCCTCATTTAGCTACTGCTATTACAATCTTAGTGTGAAGATAATGTTAATTATTTGTATAGGGGCAGTAAACAGCGACTTATATCAAATGATTAATATAAACATAACCGTGTAGATGTTGGCAAAAACGCATTCCCAAATCCACTTTGAAAGTAATGTGGAATGTTTGACGATTGTTTATGAAAATTTTTTTAATGTTACTTTTTTCATTTGGTAGAATAAGCCATACGTGGATTATTATAGTCACCTAGTCCATATAATTAAACGATTATATTTGAAAAAATAACTAATCATTGTCAAATATAATTTTGAAAATCAGTCCATTAATAGGCCCAAATTCAACGATAATTCAATGTTAATTACTTGTTCTACAATCTGGTATTTATAAATCGCCGCTATAATTCTTTTATTTTCCGAGTTAACAAACCAGCTATAATAAATGTCACTATATATAGTACAGTACTATATAAAGTACAGAATTGCTGAAAGCGGCCACCATACAACATATCTACTCTGTTGTAACTAGGTCTACCTATTAGTAGTACCTAAAAGTAGTACAATCATAAAAACCACTCTCAATTAATTCTAGATTGTTACAGTACAGGCTATGATGTTGAACTATTTCTAATTATATTCGGATTAGAAATAGGGTATAGTAATGAAGAAAAAGAATCCTGTTTTTTTGCATGGAGCTAGTAACGTTTTGAAGAGCCAATTTAAATTGACATCACACGTTATACAATATCGTATAGGTAGTAATTATAATGTATCATGTTACTAGTTTTAATTACATCTGATTTTATTAAATGCCTAAATGGCAAAAACATTCAACATTGTAATATTACCCCATCTCTTTAATATTAGTATTTTTCTTTTTTAATCTTCATTTTTTGTAATACCTACTCCCCTATATATCCCTCTATTTGGCAAGCAACTGTGAGAGTACGTGGTGGAGACCTCGTATCATCTGATGATCACAGTCTAGCTGTCCTATACATCTATTCCATTAAATTATGTTAGAAGACTTTTGCAAATTATCTTCCTATGATTAGCTACCTCCATTTTTTTCTTTTCTTTTTTAAATAACATCGGCTCTAAAACTATGCCTGTGACATCCTTGAAAGTACACGCGGCTGCTGTATATACAGTTATGCTTAGGCTAAAATGTTATGATTGATAACTGAAATATAGTGTGTCATAATGTTTGAAATATGTTTGGATTGACTTATATTCTATCTCATTTCGCAGAATCATTAAACACAAATCGGTTATCAAGTAATCTTAAATAAAATAAAAGTACGCGCCGAATCCCGCAAATTCCACAATATTTCCCCCCTTTTAAGAGTCTTAAGACATAAGAGGCAACAACATTGATAGTATTATCGAATGCTTCTATAAAGGTTTCTGAAGCGGTTGGGGTGGGGGGTAGCAGGTTGAACATTAACATTATATGCTGCTTGCCTAGAGTTGCCTATTCCAGTGTCTCGTTGTTGGGCTCGATTTGTTGACCTCTCTCTTAGCAGTCGATGTGTTGGGTGTTTATTTATTCGGACTACTTTATCATGCCGATAACAAATTCCTACCTCACTTCACTCGCATCAACAAACTACCAACTCGCCATTCAACCGTCTTTTTCGGGCAACACTTGTTTTGGGGTGTTTTTACGGGCCGTGTTAGTAATAGTAGCCCTTCCATCGGTTATGCCTATAAAATGTTGTGGAGAACAGTTATATCCTTGCAAAATGTTATAAAGAACTGTTATATCCTTGCAAAATGTTGTCAATGCTTGACATGTTATGTCACTAAACTGATTGAATCTATGTTTATGTAAAATGTATATATAGGAGTTAAAGAAAATGGAAGAAAATTGGTAAAATATCGTTAGCAGAATACTTTTTATTAATAAATGAACACGGATTTTGATTATAAAGTGTGTAACCTTGTCTACATTTTAGTAAATCGAAAATACACTTATCACATTGATGCTAATTAAATGCAGGTTTAATCTTAATCATAAACAAATCCTACATTCATGAGCGTACGAACCATAGTGAAGTAGCTGCAAGACCCCATAGGCTGTAGTGTGGTAATTAATGTAAAACAGAAAATACTTCAACCCCTACAAATTAATGCGAGAATTTCTAATTTGTTATTATTGTATTTTTATGAGTAATATTTAGTACATTTTTTAAAAATATGCCATCAAAACTTCACAAAAATATACGCTATAATTGGTATGACATTTTATCATAACGTATATTCGAAGTATATGTCGGTATTGCAAACATAATGTGTGTGAGAAACATAGCCATGTCAATGAAATATCAGAGGTTGCTTAGGTCACGAATGTCGTAGGTCTCTTATATGTAGATCACGAATGTTGAAGGTCACGTATGTAGATCACGAAGGTTGAAGGTCACGTATGTAGATCACGAATGTTGAAGGTCACTTATAGTTATGCAGATCACGAATGTTGAAGGTCACGTATGTAGATCACGAAGGTTGAAGGTCACGTATATAGATTACGAATGTTGAAGGTCACTTATAGTTATGTAGATCACGAATGTTGAAGGTAACTTATGTAGATCACGAATGTCGAAGGTCACATATGTAGATCACGAATGTTCAAGGTCGCTTATGTAGATCAAGATTGTCGAAGGTCACGTATGTAGTTCAATATTGTCGAAGGTCATGTATGTAGATCAATATTGTCGAAGGTCACGTATGTAGATCACGATTGTCGTAAATAATTTATGTATGTAGTGAATGTCAAAGGTCACTTATACGAAAACGTTGACTAAAGATTATTTTAGTTAAGAAAAATGACGCCAACGCTGAAAATAATTTAATTATGAACATATTTTACAATCAGAAAGGCACATAAAATGTATATATATATAAATATATTTTGTATCAAAGTATTCTCTAAATTGTTATTGTTTAATTCCTACTATATTAGTTTTTGTTTATATTATGACGTCACAATTAGTGACTACAAAAACTATGACAATCAAGTTTTTGATAAAAGTGAACCTAATTCTTATTAGACAACCAATCACATGCATTAAATTTAAAAAAATTGACACATGGAATTTCTACGATCAAGAAGGGCCCCTGAATTTAGTTAGAATTATGTTTAAATTTGATTTAAATTTATACGTATTATATAAAAAAAAAGCATTTAAAAATTAGTTTCCTTTCATCCGGTAACAAATCCTCAGTATCATGCTTTTTACCTGTAATATATTAATTTTCATGAGTATCCCTTTAAAATGACCGGAATTTTATCTGTGTAAAGAACGCCGCTGGAACTTTATACATCTTTCTAATCAATTTTGAAAGATCTAACTAGTCGTTTCTTCCCGTCTCTCAGATCGTCCTGGACACCTCGGATATGCTTCCTGCCACCAACCTCCAGCCAACCGGCTTCATCACATCGTCCGGCGAGAGTCTCGAGTCCACCAACGGCATTTTCTGGCTCGACGATTGGTCCAACACCCTCGACCAATCACAGCCGGGTATCGATCAGTGCGGTCAACAGCAGCTGGCCTTCTCCTCCGCAGCGGATTTCGAGAGTATGCGGCAGCAGCAGCAACAGTTGGGTCTTGTGATGTCGACGGGGGTACCGGACGGTGGTGGGGGGGTCCATATCAACACCGGAGTTGCAGCCGGGTTCGAAAGCTGCTCCACTACAGGGACTAATTCTCCGGTGTCGCCAATGCAGGTAGAGGACATAGTGTGTTATGAGTTGGTTTTCCGGAAAATCATGGTAAAGGTTTAGTCATAAACATATATTGATCCCGGAAATTTGTTATTGCGTTATCTATAGATGTACTGAAATATTAAAATATTTTTAAAAATCCAATCGGTTAAATTATATATTTACAATAGGCTGAATCACGCTTTCTCTCCATAACATAATATATAAGAAGTTCGATTCTATAATGTATTATAATATCTGTGAAATTGTATTCCCGATTATAAATACTATGTGTATCTATATTTAGTATACCAAGTAATAGTGGTTAGTAGGTACGATCAAGCATTACTAGTTTGATTCCAGCTCTGTACTGATGAGGGGCAAAAGCCTGGAACTGTTCTTTCTGAACAGATGAAACTTGAAGATTTCATCAAAAAATGAGTATTACATCATGTATTTTAAAACTCTAGCAAACATCCCTTTTGTTTCAATATCATTGCTAAATATGTCATTTTAATGTACTTTAATACGAAAATAACAAATAATTCTTTAATAATCTAAATTTAATTCTTTAATAATCTATAAACTATAATAAATCATTTAATTTTTCGTGAATAATTACAGTAAATATTACTTTATCTAGAAGTAGAACAGAATATACTATAAATGTATTATTACAAACCATGCAGCCTGTTTGCAACCTCGAACAGATTGTTTTTTAATGTTTTTTGAATGTGTTATAATGCATCAGTTCGTTTGGACCCTGCCAACCAAGCGCTAACATCCTGGCAACACTTGGTAAACACCCATTTACACTGTTTACTTGTCTCAATATTTGACATCTGGTCGTACAGTGAAAAGGTCAGAGCGGTGCTGAGTTAGTTATGCATACCTCTATTTCTTGTACTTGTTGATGGTAATGGTAGTGTAGTAATAACATGATGGTCTTTATAAAAACTATCGAAGGAATTTAGTTGATGTATCGTTTCTCTGGTATTTATCGTTTGGATGAATATTTATATAATTTATAAAATAAATAATGCATATAAGTTAGTAAAACGTACTTCCTTTATATATAATATATATATATATATATATTTTTAATATAAAGGGTTTTTTCTCTGAATTTAAATATGTTAGCAATCATTTACATTGTGTCTTACCAAATTCTCCATTTTTCACAGCATGACTGGGACTACATGCCAACCTGATATTATCTTCTCAGTTTGGTAATTATACGTCCTTTTATCTTCGATGTCCCACAGTGGGGGGAGGGTGGGGGGTGAAATAGTTAGCCACATTCACCACAAATGTGTCTAAAGTGCGCTAAACAAGTAAGAAATGAGTAAGTAAAAAGTAAGAAAGTATATTTATAATTTCAAGTAAATAGTTAATAAAGGTCGTCACTGAGATAGTTTCATAATACCGACATTAACAACAATTTACTACCTTGATATATTTGGCGAGATAGTATCCTAGCAACGAAGCAGTAACTATTAGATACTTTTACATACCTACTAAGTCAGATATTTCCATAGCAACGGAATCATAATTGATAAAACAACCAATAATTAATATTGCTAAAAAATGATTAAATATTAATCCTAATTACGTAATTGGGACAATTTAAAAAATGGAACATTAGTAACATGAGACTAAATTGCTTGTTATTATCATTATTTACCTTATATACCTGGGCAGCAATAGCATGTAAAACATGTTAATAAATATAATATTTAAATTAATAAATGAAACATCGGAATTTATTTTAGCAGAATAATAATTGTTTCATTGTGTGATTTTGACACTGTTTGTAACAATCTTAACATACTGCTGTGAAATTCATTCTTTGCAGAACAGAAACCATGCAACTCTTTATTAATATATTACAGAGTCGTAGGCGTTGTTCCGGTCTGTTCAGACTTGACGGGTGCAGTCCCCAGCAGCAAGCAATTCACAAGGTACCACCTCAAAGCCTTTGTGGCCCATCGTTACATCCAGGTGCTTTTGGAGGCCCGAGACTACAGCGATCTCTTATTTCCTAATTCGAATAAGGACCCAACATGTTTTTTGCTCCATAGAAAATGTGGTCGGTAGTCAAATATAACCATGTTAAATATGTTCACTCCCTTTTAAGGGTCCTCCTTTATCTGGCTCTCAATTCGTTGGTATATTTCTTCACCAATTCATGAGTCAGCTCCAAACATTATCCAAATGGTACAGGCTTTCTATTATAATACTGCGCAGTCAACTGCATTCGCTCAGTCAACCGTATCTCGGTTGCCAAACACACTCTCCCCCATCTCAGTTAACTGTGCACTGACGAATTAATCTGACCGGTTTTACTATTCAACCTCTGGAATCTCTTTAGTGATGTCTTGAAAGGCGGCAGATTTGAAATTTTAAAAAATTCTGTGTAAAATGTATGCTAGGGGGGAATTTTCGATTCCATATAGTCAAAAGTTTCTAAATTAACTTTTACTATGAAGTTAACCTTTTTGAACCATGGGCTCATAGCACAATGTAATGTTATCACGCATATATTTTGAAAAAACAAATATTTGAAAATTAAATATTATCAAAATACCTGATATATTGGGTTACCAAACCTTACATACATAGCCTCATGTTCCCAATGTTTCAAAAATGCAAAACATTATTCACTTCATTTATAAAAATAACACTCAATAAGCGTACAATAAAGATACATATATGATGAAATATGAAACAAGCTCGAGTTATGAAGAAAAAAGGATAATATAGAAACATATAAACTGAATTTCTTCCCTTTATTTTTATTTTGTTACAGCTGAAAAAATTTATTGTAAAATATTGCCGGTTACTTGTATTTGAAACGAAAATAAGTTATATATTATTGATTACCTTTAATATTTGTAACGAATTGCTTAAGGTAAACCTGTAACGGTGTTTTGATGTACAGGTAACCATGTCGCAGACGAAAAGTTTAGAGATCTACAAATATACGATGAAAGATAAATAAACTCATGTCTAACTGACAATGGAGTGAGAAACATTTAGCTACCTATTCTGACGAAAACATGGAAGTATTATCAATAAGTATTTAATTTAACTGTGAATTACATTTAATGTTGTCAGCAAAGGGACTTCGTATTATCATCATAGATTATTTTGTATTTGGTATCTAAGAGAGGGTTTTAAATGTCTAAATTTCACATCACACAAGTATTTATTTGACCTCGCCCCCCCACCTACCACGTAGTCGTGTTTATGTAGAAACAGGTCAAGTATTTGTTGTGTTACGTTATTATTATGTTGTATTGTCTCGCTGTTGTGACATAAAATGTCATTTATTTTAAACGATGGTTTATTTAGTTCTTTTGTTGCAATGCTTTTATTAAATGTTTACTTCTGTTTAACCGAATATACCGCATAGATGATTATTTATTTTTGTTGAGAATATAACCTATTATATTTTTTGTAAGCAGAAATAGTTTTTTTTTAATGATTTAATGTGTTATTCAGAATTGTATATAACATAAATAGGGACAACATATTAAGTAAGTCCTTGCTTAAGCTTAGCATATTTTCAAACAAGTTATTCTCAGGTTATGTATACTTATTCAACAATAATACGGCAAGAAACTGACCCGGAATTTAAATTCCAGTGTTTTCTATACCTACTAGTTATCATTTTTATTTCCAAAAATAATTTTTTGTTGGTTCTGTTGTGTTGTACATTATTGAATATTCTCATGTTGTGTGTATATTAATTTTTGGATATATTATTTGATGTTATTAATTGTATGTATGTGTACTGATTCTCTTATATAATATGATTCCTATTAATTTCTATATCTATTTCGACTGTTTCTCAATCTCTCTCTCTCCTTCTCTCTCACTTCGTTAATCTACGATATACCTTCGTGTCGTTATGGCTAAATAAGATATACTTATGTGTTGTATCAATTTCATGATCTCAATGTTATAGTGATCTTCGATGTTTTAGTGTTCATTTATTTACCCATACTTACTATCTGAACACTTTTTAGTTATCGTCGTCGACTCTTTTCTCCACCGCACCTTCCCTTCTCTCTTTCGTCTCATTCACTCTTTCTAATATCTCAACTTTGCTCGATGTCTACTCTCTCATCTCTCCACTCCTCCACACTCACTCTCTCCATTGTAATCTTCTCACGATTCCCCGTCCCGTCTCGTCCCGTCGCGTCCATACAGATCTGTCGCGACATCCTCTTCCAACAGTCGGACACTCCGACCAACTTCACCATGGCAACCGCCACATCACTGGGCCAGCATCAGCCGCAGCAGCAGCAGTACTCCACAGGCAGCACGACTGTGCCCCTGGATGCCGCCTACCTTCAGCCCTATAGTCAGCTACACAGTCACGGTCATGACCAGCAGCAGTATGAATGCATCACGCAGACCGCCTGTCCCCAGATTGTGAGTTGTCTTCACATATACTTGTCTTTATTAGCCCGACAATAATAAAATCCCGTAAAAGTAAACGGAAGACAACCGAATCACCCAATTAACTGATGTATAAGCAATTCTTTTGATTCACCAGAAAAAATTATATTACATTTAGATTCCTGTATTTCGTAAAGTTTTGCATTTGATTGGTTATATTATCTGAACCCAATTTACCAATATTTTGGACTGTAAAGAAATAATTATAAAATACCTTATATTAGTTTTTTTTTAAATATATATTGGGTTTCTTTTGGAATCACTCAACTCATAATTATCTGCTATAATATTGTTATAATTACATATAAATTAAATTTTGAAGCACATATGTTGTGTCTCATATACTTCTTTTGATCCAATTACAAAGGTATAGGAGTTTACGTTAATATCGATTGGTAAAAGTTAATTTACAACCTCATATTATAAGATGGACTATTATTCTACTTGTTTGTGGACAGGTGTTTTGTGAAGAAATGTTAACGTTTGTCTTGATTTATAATTGCATATACAATTACGTAACAGGATATTCGATACCCCGCATTAGACTAGTTAAATGTTTCAGCTATAATTTCTCGTTAAAAAATCTCGCATTGTTCTTTACCTTCAATCGAATGCGGTTTCTCAATAAACTACGAATTGTTTTTAATTGTTGGATTATTTTTTAAACATTTTATTTGTAACTCTACAGACAAGCTGTAGTTTATACCTGCCTAGATAGGAACCGTTTAATTTACTCTCTATAATGGAAGTAAGTGAGTTCGACTCAGAAATTTCCGATATCTCGCTCAATGTAGGTGACTACGTGGCCCGTTTAAGACTAACTATTGAACCATATTCACTTTGCATTCTATATCTCACTCGGTACTTAGATCAGTAAGTTTATTTACTAATTGGAGTTAATGTGCTTTATCTCCTGAATAACGCTCTCTTCGTTTATAATGTGTGTGTGTGTGTGTGTATATGTATAAACGTATACCTTGCAGAGCTGTACGCAAAGCTACTAGAAAAACAATTTAGTTTAAAAAGCAAATAAATCTTGACTCTTATTAAATATAAGATCTCTATAATGGACATAATATCATCATATTATAAACAACATTTAAGGAACGGCATTTTCAGCTGTTTATATTTTTTATGTATTTTAAATTATTTGTTATTTATGTCTCCCAGCAATGTGATCTTTTATGAAATAACTATTTAATAATTATCTATCCTAAACTGTCTGTCTCCAGCAATTTTTGTCACGAAAATATTGTCTTCTAACGAATAAATCATTGATAACATCTACATATTGTACTACATTTTAATAAATAAATCTTTCATTTAAGCGATTGCTAGATCTACACCAGTTTGCAGACACCCTAATACTTATAAGGCGATTCAAATATATAAATATATGAAGTGACTGAACGGTTTGTAAAAGTTCAATTAAAAAATAAAACCCTTCAGAAAAATGAAGAAAC
>JAUZND010007905.1:0-10146 GCA_034780555.1 Coelogynopora nodosa | reverse complement strand
GCATTCCAGTCTCCCATTAGGATGATTATGTCTTTCTTGTGAGTCTTGTCGATGAGGTCTTGAACTTGGTTGTAGAATGTCTCTATTTGGTCATCATCTGCTGCACTAGTTGGCGCATGTGCTTGTATATAATAATATTTAAAAAAACTATACAAAATGATAATACATCTAAAATACGTAATGAATTATACATTACATTTATATAGTTTACATTGTGTGTGAATGCACATATATGTACATATGATATGGGATAATTATCTAATCTATATGACATACTTTTGAAAAATATCAATAGAAATTAAATTTACAATAGTCACAGAAGTCCACGGAGCCCATTCCTAGTGAAAGGTTAGGGCAACATGTACTTAAAAAACCAAGGACTTGTGAATTATTAAATGTTCCACTATTTTCAATTCATAAACTGGAATTTATGACTATTTCATCTGGAAATAAGCAAATCTGTGGATGATTAGGATCTCAGTATATTGAACAATATAATATATATACATACTGCTTCATATGAATTTAAATACTGAACAAGCAACAGCAAAATAATATAAAGTAAAAACAGTTGATGTAAGAAAGGCATTTTTATTAAAATTTAAAAGCGCTTGCGGCAATGAAGCCTTTTTCAATTGATGTAACAAACAAACAATATTCAACTGTAATTTTAAATTTAAAAGATATGTACATATTAACTATATAATTAATTAAAAGTTTAACAGATAATACTGATCAAATTATGTTTTAAAAAAGTGATTGTACAATGTGTAAATGTTATATTATATTTAAAACACGTTAAAAAATATTTCGTAAAATCGCCACCTCGTCTGTTAAGGCTTGTAGATTGCATAGTTTTTACATAATATATATATATAGATTTACATCGACTGTTTTTACTTTCATAATACTTTATATATCTATATATATATATATATATATATATATCATACCTGACTTGTTGATGATCTTACATCTAATAACACTGATGGAATAAACATAGACAGTGTATCCGTGATCTGCCGAGCAAATGACTGAAATAATAATATTAAAAATACACAAATAATGATATATTAACATTTAAATAACAATAAAACATTTAGAACAGTAAAAAAAAGTACCAAAATATTTATGAAAAACCAACTTTAAAAAATGATAAAAACGAATGATAAAAACCATTTTAAATTAATTTATTATACAAAACAAAAGGCTAAACAAATTCAGAATGCTTATGCTTAAACTCAATATGAAAAAATTATAATGCGCTAAAAATCAAAATGATGTCAGAAGTGCTAGTAAATGATTTACATAGAATGTAGGTAACAGAATGATAGAATACAGTACTTGCCTCAGCCAGAAGTAATTTGCCTTGCAGGTGGCAACTATTTGTGCTCGAAAAGACATTGTTTCATCAAATATAATTCCGATATTTCTAGCCTTAAGCATCATGCAATTTAGAATGCTAAATATAAAACTTACATAAATTTTTGACAAACAATATTGATATCATATGTCTGAATAGATCAATAATCATTATCATATTTAATTGTATCATATTAATATAATAACAGATAATAAAATAATTTTTATAGTATTCAAATACGCACATATAAATAATGAAATAGCCATATAATCCACAAACATAATAATATTTTATGAAACAAAAAAATTTTCAAAAATTTAAACTATAAAAAGAAAAAGTTTAAGTATAGCTCCAGTAAATAAATACAGAAAATCAGCTTAAGTAAGGCTTCAGTAGGCTATAATAAATTTTCGACTTTACATCATTTTTATATTATAAATTTGTTTAATGAGTATAATGTGTTTCATACAAATTTAAATTACTTATAACAATTTAAATTCCTTAACAACCAACTATATTATAATATTAGATGTTATTTAAATAAAATATTTAACATACTACAATAAATATTTAAATATTACAATATTTACACAAAATTACATAAATCAATTTATAAAAAGATATTTTCTACTCTATGCATTTTTTATCCCTTTTTAAACACATTTAATGTTGAGACCCATACTACATCTCTATTAATTTTCAGCCTGAGTTTTTAGATCCAGGTTGCCTTCCTATCATCATGTCTCATAGATTTACTCTATTATTTATTTATCAAAGTAAATCGAACTGTGGGTGGTTCTAATTGAGGGTGTTTTTTGACATAATGTTCATTCATTGCTCACTCTCCTTACTAAGATAAATTGAGCAGTTGTGTTCTTGGAGTCTTGTATGTAGTGTACATTGAGTTTCTCCTATATGTAGGTCTTCACATAGCTCACATTATAATTAATAAATAACGTCTTTGTTATTGCAATTTTTATTATCATGTACACATTTCTTTACTGGTTGTAAAGATAGGTATAATTGGTAATGTTGATATACAAAAATGTCTTTAACTTTAGATGCAGATAGGGAATTACATATTAACAATGACTGAATTATAGAGTTCATGATATATTATAATATATTCTTCATATATAGTATGCCTTGTAGCATTAGTTATAACATCAATTGTGACATGTAAATAAAAAATATATATATTAAACAATTTAATTCTAGTTTGGTCCATCCGAATGAATAGAGGATTGATAATATAGAATTAGTGAAACGAAAACTATTAGAAACATTCTATATTTATTCTTAAAAACTTATTTAAATATGCTTTTTTAAATGGTTTCATATTATATATGTTTGTTAGTGTATACATACTATTTGTGATCTATCTATACAGATTAGGAATTAGATACAAAAATAGTTAATTATACATTCTCAAATATTTTATATATATTTAAATTTAGGCCAAGTTAACAATTACTATTCCCCACTTATATTTTGAGTAACAATTTCAACTATTTAATTATAAATAGTGTTTCTTTTTTTAAGGCAATATTATATATCATCTAAATACAATAGTCAATAACTAGTATGTGTTCTATAATTTTCAATGTTTACAATAAAATTTATAATAGAATTGTTAAATTCTTTTACTAAGCCCATTTTTATGCCATATAACTACAAACGTTTATAGTTAGTAAAAACATGTTCCATAATTTGCAAATTATGTATATGAACATATTTTTATATAATTTTTTTTTATTACATTTTAAAATGTAATTGGCATATGAGTTTTTATTTTAGTGCTAATCCATCACACAAACTACAGCTGACCAAAATGCCAGATTTCGGAAATTGCACACAATTGGGACATTTTGAAATTATGTTAAACTGACCACCTTAGCACTTATTTGCGCAATTAAATAACCCTACTATATTTTATTGTCATCAAAAGTTGTACAATGATTGATTACTAAACTACATATTATAACACTAGTTTATATAACAAAAGAAAAGTGAATTTTGAATTGTGTATGGAGGAATGCCAACCAATTATTATATAAAAATATATAAATTTGGTAAAAAATAGAAGTTTATAATTTGTAAGTTCTGTGTAAAACTCTACTTGGTTACATTATGAAACATATTACAGTTAGGCAATTGAAATATCTCTTGAGTCTACATAAATGCAATAGTAAAAACCAGTTATAAAAATATAGTGTAATTATTTTGAGAAACCCTCTACCACAATAATAGCATATTGCTTGATAACTTTGTCCACCACTTTCTGATTTTCCTTTCTTATTTTATTTTGTATCAACTCATTCTGCCTCCTTTACACAGGGTGGCCACCCGTCCTCGAAATTTGAGAAACCCTCGAATTCTGTAAAGTTTCCTCAAATGTTGTCGAAATTTGCATTGTGTCCTCATTTTTTTGCATTAGATATATGTCCAGTAATGGTATGACATTATAAACTGTCAGTTGTTTACACTTATGTATCATTTTTTTAAATAAATTTATATATTTATTATTGTTACCTTTTCTTTGTATCATCACAATCCTAACTCTAACTGGTAGCCTAACTCTTTTTTAATCATTTTATAGGAGATGTCAAAATACTTAACAATAATTTTTTTTTAATAAAATATCATATTCCCTAACTTTGAGTAGGCTATTTGGTTATGATTATGACGATATTTATCAATATTTTATTAACCTTATAAAATTCTGTTTATATAATGTATTTAAAAAATCAGAAATGAAGTTTTTCAATGTTATCTTTGACTAGCAGATAAATAATGAGAAAACTCAAATTTAGTATCTTTTTCTGACTATATTATTAAGCATTTGTCTAAAAAAATTTAATATATTTTTTATTTTCTACATAATATATTTTTATATATCAAATATTTATGTTATACCTTATATACATATGTTGTTTACATTTTCACTGTTACTCATCATATATCTAAACTATGGCAAAAAAATCCAAGTATGCAATTGTTTGGGAAGATGAATACCCTTGGTTGACCAGTGTCAAAGAAGATAAAAGCAGTGCATTTTGTAAGGTTCTGTAAAGTCAAGTTCGATATATAAAATGGAGGAAAAGGTCATATATTATCACACAATAAAGTAAGTTAAAATGTGCCCGTCGTAGTACTAATATTATAATATAAATATTTAACTGAAGGGCATAAAGCACTTGACTCAAGAAAGGGTAGTCAAGTCGACATCCAACATTCAATCCTTATTCCAAGCTGTGTCTTATCAGTCAAAAGAAATTAGCAGTCACTTTGAGAATCCACCAACTGCATCCAATCAAGCTGATATTCCTTCTTATCCCTCAACTTCTGGTACTTCAAATGAAACTGCAAGTCACCATGAAAACCTTTCAGTTGCAACGTAAAAAGCACCCTTTGGTATCTTGAAGGGAAGTGTAATAAAGACAAAACTATGTATGTGATGAGCTGTATTAAGGCTAATATTTTTTTCATGCCAGTGATGCTCTTGGGAAGATGTTTCTCCTTATGTTTCCTGATGAGATGACTATGGGTAGAACGAAATTTTCTTACTTGCTGTGTTTTGGTTTGGCACCTTTTTTAAAAAGGAACTAATAGATGATTTAAGATCTTCAAACTAGTACTGTGTGATGTTCAATAAATCTCTGAATGGAGTTTCACAGAAAGCCCAAATGGATATCATTGTGAGATATGTAGTATTATCTATAGAATAGGCATGCATCAGAACATTACATATATTTTATAATTGTAATTATTCAATTTTTCAGGTATTGGAGCTCAAAAGAAGAAAAAAATTATTACCAAGTTTTTTGATTCTGCATTTCTTCATCATACACACGCTACTGATCTCATAGAAGCTTTTCTGAATTGCCTTCATGACCTAGGGATAAGAAAGTTGAATGCAGTTTTAATGGATGGTCCTTCCATTAATTGGAAGTTTCTTTCTGAACTGACAAGCAAAAAACAAGATGAATGTTAGTTCATAACAATAGCTTAATTCTTGGAGGAATTTAATATATAGTTCATTTTTATTAGCAAGTATTTATTGCAATATTGTAATGTATTCATTGTTTAATTATAGGTATGCCAGGATTACTCAATGTGGAATCATGTGGTTTACATGTGGTTCATAGTGCTTCAAGTGTAGCAGAGTCAAAGACAGACTGGGATCTTAAATCCTTTTTTACCTCAGCTTACTATCTCTTTAAAGACAGTCCCAAGAGAAGATCAGATTTCATCAAGATCACTTCTAGTTTGGGTTTTCCTCTTCAATTTTGTGCAGTAAGATGGTGTGAGAATTTGAATGTGGCAAGACATGTGTTGGAGTTAATTCCAGTCTTAGAGAAATATTGTTGAGAAGTGGACCCTAAGCCTCGCCATCTGAAATCATTCCAGCACTTGGAAAAGACTTTAAACGATCCATTGCTTAAAGCTAAGCTTGGATTCTTTATTGCTGAACAATTACAAATTCAACCTTTCTTGAAAACGTTACAATCAAAAAGACATTTGGCACTTGTATGAACATTTGACATTTGTATGGAGATCTCTTTGAGCTTCTTTCTTCACTTGTTAAAATTAGATTTAACTTTACTGGTACATTTTCTAGTAATGAAATTATGTCTTATTAAATATTAAATAACTTTTTATTATTTTATTTCATAGGTATCTGAAATCTTCTATTATCAAACATATATCAAGCTGTGCTGAACTGATGAGTCTCATTCAAAATGCTAGTGATGAAGATTTTTGATCACCTATAGACATCTCAATATACATCTATATACAGCTCAAACTGAACTTCAGAACTTGAAGACAAAGAACAGTATGTGTTAATCATGCTAGACTGAAACTTGAATTTAACTGTGAAGCCAGGAAATATCTCAATACATTGTGCAAGAAGCTAGAGGAACGTTCCCCTCTTAAGTACCCAGTTACTAAGCAGGTATTTATTGATTTATTAAATAAGCCATTCCACTAGTTGTTCATCCACAACATATTATCTATAAGGTTTTATAGATTTTTTAATATTTATTTAGGTTATGAGTCTCAATCCTTAGTTCTGGTCACATTCTCCAGAGTCTGCCAGACAACTTTTCAAGGATTTGGTGCAATCATTGATGAAGCTGGAAATTATTTCTGATATAGTTCAGGCTGAACTTTCTATACAACAATATCAGAAGTTCATTACATCTGAAGCAAAAACCTTGGGGGTCAACTTTAACTGCACCGAATAACATCTTGATGATTTCTACTGCAATATTTTGCATGGCCAGGATGACTTCTCTACCTTGCTTGACATCATTAAGATGTTGCTTGTCCTTCCCCATGGAAATGCTGCTGTAAGTGGTTTTTATTTATTATTTGTCTCCACATATAAACTTGTTGTCTATATAAGTGAAATATTTGTATGTACTGTCTTTAGGTCAAATCAGGATTTAGCATTCAAGATTCTCAGTTGGTGGAAAACCTTATGGAAGAAACGATGGTTGCCAAAAGTGAGTATATGATTATATCAAATCATAAGACCCCATACCTGATTTGTTCTCTGAGAATATGCTGAAGGTAATTATATCTTAAGATTTTGTCAACATTTGCCTTCTCTTAAATAAATTTCTCAATCATATTATATCTGATATACCAATTATGTTACTTTAGGCTACAAAAGATGCACACAAGGCTTACTTGGCAAACATCAAACAAAAACAATCTACCAAGATAGCTATGGTATCTCAAGATGCTTTGAAAAAGCGAAAAGCACAAGCTCTTCAAGATGTAAAGGAGATTGAAATTCGGGCATTTTGCACATCACTTTTTATTCACATGTTATCATATTGTAAACTACTGTTTTATATATTATTTGTTATAAATATTGCTAAAATCTTAAATATCCTAAAAAATTAGTGTTCTCGAATTTTATGGAGCAAAAATAGTGGCCACCCTGTTTATGGCTCCACATCTTCATCAACCAAGATAGCAGCATTCTGTAATTCTTCCAAGAGCTTCTAGGTTTTTCTTCTTCTGATATAATTTCAGAACAATTTCTGCTTCAAGGACCCTCTCAGACTCAAGTTTAGTATACACAATTTTTCTTTTTCATGGTCACTTGCAGTCACCTAGCATTCCTTCTTCTTATTCAATATCCTCTGTGCAGATGTGCTGGTATCCATTGTTTGTTCACCATACATGACTTTGAAACTAACAAAGCCTTGATTGTTGAAGGATGCTTCTTCTTACTAACAATGTCAGTCAGTTGACTGAATGTGTATTCCACATTACCAATTGGCAGAACCATCACAGCTTGGATGCTGATTGTTGAATTTTCCTGTATCTGCCATTTGTTTCTAAAATTCCACAACAGTTAGGTACTGCATGACATCCATCTATAGACATTAGCATTTTCAAGGCATCAGTAGGAACACTGAATCTATCCTAAGTGTATATGTTTTATACAGGGTTGGTGAAGCATTTGGATAATCAAATTAGTGTTGCCAGTACTATAATCATCCAAAAAAGCACAGAAGGTTTACAAAATCGCAATCGAGATGTGGTCACACTAAATTTTAGAAACCTATAACTTTTAAAGATTTTTCAGTGGTAGGTTATAATTAAGATATGATAGGGCAGGTAGTACATGGCATAATATAATATAGATATGCTGTATTCTTCAATGAATTTTTTTTAAATGTTTACAATTAAAAGCAGTTAGGTTATAAGAATACAATAAACATATAAATTATGAAATGTTATTGTTATCCATAGTAAATAAACAGTTATTCAGAATAGATAATTTTTCAATAATCTAGGCAATTTTGAAATGATGTTCATAACTCAGTGAACTTTCAAGAGTACATTATTATCCAGAGGCCTTTTCTTGGATAAGATGCTGTACAGTTTTGGCAGACTCAAGTAGCTTCTTAAAGGATTGTTGGACCTCTAATTTGGTTGCCATGCATTCAGTCTGTGCTTTTTTTAATTGTTCATCTATCTGTAGAATAAATTTGAAATAAATGTGTCAACTATTAATACATTATTTAGTCTGCTTCAATTCATATTCTGAACTAACAAAAATATATAATCCATACTTTTTGATTTTGTTGATCCAAAAGTTCAATTTCCTTTTGACTGGTGGCAACCTGTTAGGTCCTCTCCTCCTTTTTCAATTTTTACTTGCTCTACAATAAATCTTTGTATTTTCCATATATGCTTTTAATGCAACTTCTTTCAAAATAATGGGGACAGGAAGTGTAGCTGAGCTGTCATATTACAAGCATAGAGATAACTTTTGGTCAATAGGAGGTTGTTTCCAGTAGATACTGAAAACAGCAGTAAATAAGTCATACCAGCCCTAGACTAGAATATCCACTTAACAAAATATTTTCTGCTTTATACTCCACAATTTATTTTCATTAATTAATTATTTTAGAATAAAAAAAAAAAATTGCATCAATCTTTAAAAAATTAAGTTCAGGAAACACTGTCAAATTCAAGGACTTTCCAGGATCAATGTTATCCTATTTTTTAGTTATGAAAAGAAATGAAGGCATGTTGCATTGCAAATAAATTAGACATAATATGGGCCTCTACCATATTTGTTACATTAAACACATATGAGCAGTGTGTTTGACATGCCCCATAATTTGAACTTAAATCAGGCACCATGCAGCCATGATTTGCATGGTGATTTTGTAGTCCAACTACTGGTGAATGAGGAATGATTAACAGGCATTCTTAATCTGGAGCATAAATGGACATAAGATGCATTATTTAGCAGACCCAAACATTTATTTGGCAATAAATACATTTAACAGTAAGAATTACTGTGCTTAGAGGAAACACAACATACCTAATGGCAGCTGAATATGCAGAGCTGCCACTCCTCTCATTAAAAAAAACGCCACTTATTTTAAAATATTAACATTGAAAACAGTGAACTAAATACAACAGTTTTATAATGAAATAGAGATAGGAACACATTGTACAGAAAGTGAAAAAATAATATTTATATCAAAATTTTATATTTAGTTGGGACAGTTTAATGTCATATACCTGGACATATTTTTTACAATGAACAAAAAGTTAAAAAAACGCCAGACATTCATGAAATATCTCCAAAACACCACAAATCACAAAAAAACGCTAGTGGAGATAAAAACGCCAACAGTGGCAGCTCTGAATATGCCAGAGATGCTTGCCACCCTCAAATCATAATGACTGTACTTAGTACAAAACAACTGAACTTTAAGTTGTTTCAGAATTTAAAAAATACTAATATTATACAAATTTTATCCTTTTGAAAAATATTGCCAACATGCTATTGGACTTTACAGGATGTCACACCAACCATGTTTATAGACAAAAATGTGCAATGTATTTTAACTAATGTTAATAACTAATGAGCACCACAAATTTAAAAGAGTATATATAAATAATGATTGCATCAAATCACAGAAAAATCAAAGTGGATATGGATATGACAGCCGTATTTTTAAAAATTCAGGATATAGATATGACAGCCATATTTTTAAAAAGTTGGGATATAGATATGACAGCCATATTTAAAAAAAGTTGGAATATAGATATGACAGCCATTTAGAAATATATATTATATGTTTAAATAATATATTTTTTAAATTAACGTGTACTATAGATGTTATCTACTATATTATTCTATAGATACAAAATGAATATACAATACAATATTATTAAACTTTAATATTGCTAATGTGAGAAGTATCTTCGGATTTATCTTTTTTGTTATATATATATAT
>JAUZND010007904.1:0-10146 GCA_034780555.1 Coelogynopora nodosa | reverse complement strand
TTATTATTGTAAGTTATACCTAATGAATAAAATACTATGTTGTTTTTATGAGCTAAATATTTTAGGCGGACATATAATCTAGATACATTTTTTCCGACTAGGCGGACATATAACATCTTCGTTATTCGAATCATAATGTTCAGTGTCTTCTTCACTGGGATTGAAGTCCGTGGTAGTTTGAAAATATTTACTGCTGATGAAAACAACAATATCCAGATGATTGACAACGAGTGCCTCTGAAACAACAAGTTCCAGAGAGTTGCCTCTGTCGGATTAAAACACACATGAAGAGGAGCATGCCTATTGTGCTCAATTAGAGAACACCAAATCATGTTCACAGAGATTGTACGATGGATACTGTAAGGGTGATGAGATCTTTCCACGTTAGTGGTCATGAGCATAGTGTTACCCTGTTATATTATAGAACTACGTGCAGACTACACATTTGTCGTACATCATTCTTATCATTACTTAATATTGTTCGAAATACACTTAACATGCAACATATAAATCATTTAAGTGAGGTATGTTACTTGTATATATATATATATACCTAAAATATGCACATGAACTTGATTTTGTGTTTATTGTAACTACTATATGTTCTAATATACCCTAATTGTACAAATCAAACCATGCTACCGTGATACACGTATTATTTTAATTTACTGTTCATTAGATTTATGAATATATTATTTTCATCATCCATCACTTTTTCGCCTATCTGATGCGCGTAACCATAAATTTAAAATATAATATTTTAATACGCCTAGTTAACCAGTTAACAATCTGTCCAATATAAATCTAAAGAACAGAATTTTTAGCTGAGAACTAATCAATATTTAACAAATAAATTCTAATAAAATTTATACAATATTTTTCTATGTAATGATTTGGTGTCTAAAATGAACAAATTGGCATTATAAATACATATTATTAAGTTTTTTAACCATAATTAGGTAGGTAGTGCTTACCTCGACCACTATAATTCTTCTTCTTAAAAAATGACCGAATGGAAAGCTAAAGTAGAGCGGTGAGAAGTAGCATTACCTACCACCGGAAATGTTGACCGAACCGAAATTTTACTTTGAGGCAGGTAGCTAAGTAGGTCAATTCGAAACAGCTGATTTAGTTTAACCAATAAAATCACAGTCATATCAGACATTAAATATTATTAAATTGAACTCTAACTGTATTGGTTTTTCTGTAGCGTTGGTCCTATTATTTGTAAAATAGATTCTAAAAGAAAACGTTCAACAGAATTTTATAAAAAATAAAAATACTAAATTAATTAAACCTTTTGTTCAAAATATTTATGAACAAAATATTTCTCTCAAATAAATAATGAAATTTACATAGTTCGGTAAACGATAGGCTATTGGAAGCAATGTCATTACCGATGTCAAGGTAATATATATACACAAGTTGTTCATTAAAATAGGTATTCAGATCTTTTATTTTTTTAATATATAGTCTATATCATAGTATCTGTTTGTGAAATTGCAGTTTATTGTAATTTTCGAAAATCAAAATCAAAATTAGCTATTTCCTAATATATTGTAGGTAATATTTATATGTAAATTTAAAAAAATTAATAAATAAAAGATTTAATGATATAGAAGTAACCGTGTTAATTAATGAATTTAAATATTTATAATGTTGTTTTTCTCTGAGATATAAAAAAACTGAATTATATATTTTAGATAATTATATTTAGTAAAATATACCAAAAAATAATTATACATACTTTTTTCTCAATAATAAGTCAATCTAAACAGGTTAATTTAAATTAATTTGGTATCTTTCGTACGAGAGCAAATTCTCATAATCTCATTTAAGTAGAAGAATATCTTTTTATTTATATAAATGCCTAATCAAATATATATTGATAAATTTTCGATGGTATTGCAAAATAAATTTACATGACAGGATAACGTTTATAATATATTATACACATCGTTATTTCTTCTTTTAGATTAAAAATGTTTTAATATTATCGATATTGTAACTTTATAAAATTATATATTTTAAATATAATACTAAATAACCTAACAAATATAAATATGAGTGGATACATGTTTTTTACCACTATTCAAGCAGACTTCAAAACAAATTGATATAAATGTAGAATAATCGTTGAAAAATCGTTGCAGATATATTTATATTTTAAAAGTCTTGTCTTTTTAAAAGTTGTAATGAATATATCTGTAGAGTAGGTATGTTAAGGAATAGGAATTATATTAACGTGTAAAAGAATTATAACTTTGACACAAAAAGTATTATTTATCTAAACTGGAAAATGAATGTGTACACATAGTCATAGTAATGTAATTAATTTTATGTAAACTATTTTTTGGCAGAAATATAATAAAACCATTATATTAGTTATAGCAGAATGTATAACTGACATTTGTCTCTTGTATGTATTACATTATGGTAATGTTAATTGTACAATTAAATTAATACAATAACACTTTTATTGTGCTTTATACTAGTGAACCAAAACAATAACGATTTATAAAAAAAAATTAATTGTTTAAATTTACTTCTAGTAAAAAAAGTATTATATTATCAAATGTTATATGCTTTGATTGCCCTACTGTAGACTGCCAAATAATTAAAAATCTTCAAAATATTGTTTTTATCTATTTAATTTTAAAAAGCGAGGAGAAACTTGAGGCGGTGTCAGTACTATAAAAAATAAATGTCAGATATAAGGGTTATATCATATTTAAATAATTACAACAATAGCGCAATTATTAAAATTCTTAAAAAGACCTCGATATGTTATTTGATTTTATAACATAATATTATATGCTTTGGCCAACCTATCGAGGACCGATTAATAATAAAGAATAGTAAAATATCAATTGAATGCATAAATGAATTATAATGGCTAAATTAGCATGTATTTATTTGTACTGTATTATTAAACTTAATAGTCGGCACTTGACTTTTTCTTTATTAATAATAATGCACACCTTTTCAAAATGTTATCTATTTTGATTTTATTTCAAATTTACCTACCTCAAACAAAATGTGAAAAGTATGTTTATTAGTGTTCAAAGTTCCGACAAATCGCTGTTGAATAAAGCAGTAACTTATGACATAGAACATTAATCTAGAGAGAATTTTTTTTATAAATTTAGTAAAAAAATTAATATATAGTCGAATTATGACAATCTGTATTAATAATGATACCAAATTATATTGTTGTAATATAGGATGAACCACCAATTTCCTCACACTATATTAAAATGACAAAAAAAAGTAACAAAATATTGTGACTGTAACAGGATCACAACCGTAAATGCAATATTTCTAGAGTAAATATATTTATTGCAAAATATTTGCTATGACATCATAAATGGCTTGGTATTAAAAGAATAAAATGTTACAATACATTTTAATAACAGAAGCTTTCAATTAAACGAGATGTGTTTGTATAAAAAGAGTAAAAGCTACAAGTCATTTTAATAACAGAAGTTCTCAATTAAACGAGATGTCTTTGTGTAAAAAGATAAAAAGCTACAAGAGTAAAGCATAAATGATAAAAAGCGCACAAATTTCGTAAGTACTTGGATGTACGTATAGCAAAAGATTTTCTACAAAGACACTTTTTTTTGTTGCAGTAACTTGTTTGTTGGAATCTGTAAAAAGACAAATATATTAGACAATCTAACCACCTAAATCTACAGCTGAGTATAATTAGAAAATCTATTTTTACTAACAAATTTGTTAAATGTAATTATTACTTTTAAATTTGAAAATATTTATTTAATTTTCTAACTGTAACCGCTAGCTATAAGTATAGTTAAAAATTCACTTTTATTATCTTCACTTTATTATATTAACATTTAAAACTTTCTGTACAAAATGATTCTAATAAAACACTTTTATGTAACAATTTATTAAACAACAAACATTTAAATGCGTTTTCAATTTTTTTTAATCTACTTTAAAACAGATAAACAATTTGAACCAAATAATATTTTAGCGAAAAGGTCTTTTGTACGTATTGTATAGTATTAGTGTATTAAACAATAATTTTATTGTTAAAATAAAAGTGAAAAATTAAAACTCATACAATTATCTTTAATTGTGTAGGCTACTGTCATTGTGCGAAAATTCGACAATTATTTTTGCTTTCCGAGGACCGGTACTCGGTAAGTATAGTGTCCTCGGTATGTTAATAAAATATATGGAAATGTCGTCGGTATGTTAATAAAATATATGGAAATGTCCTCGGCATCAAAAATTGCTGATTACATGCGAGGCACCAGCAGAAGATGTGCTCATTACAGTGACTGTCCTATAAGTATCAGAAGGTACCAAATGAATCATAGTTTACGAAAAGCAACGAGGAAATTATTGTAGTATTTGCGACGAATTTTATTACGACCAAACTACAAATGAAGAGTGGATTAACTGCATCACTTTCCATAATTGGCAACATATTATGTGTGGAGGAATGCATGGTAAAATACATACACATTTGCTTGCTTTAATTGCAACGACGAATAGGCCAACTAAGTCTATAGTGTTTTAAACTTTTATAAGTCCTATGGTTTTTAAATTTATATTATTGTAAGCGAAGATTGCATAGAACGGTAACATATTTAGGATTTTAATTATACAATAGAGTGTATCTGTGATCCGTTATAATCATATAGAACAAACACAGTACACGGACCTCTCGCTATATGTGTGTTGAGGTCACATTAATATATAGAAGAGAGATTATAAAAATTATTACATTTCTGATAATAATTCTATTTTACTTTTAATTTAAAAGAATTTAATCTAATATTATTCAATGGTTTGTTTTGTAATATTCAATAGAAATATTTATAATTTGTGTATAGTTCTAATATATCTAATAGTTCTAATAATATATAGTGTATGTTTTAATGTTTTACCATTTTCATTTTCATTTTATCATTATCTTTTTTTCTTTCTTTTTTTGTTTGTCAAGTTTTATTTCAGTTTTTCATAATTTACTTCACATTTAAATAGAAATGAATTGTTTCTTGAAAGTTAAAAGAAAATTATTAGTTAGTTTTCAACTATTTGACCATATTAACATCGATGGAATAAACTTATTTAATATATTTATGATAAATTATTACAATATATTCACAATAAAATGCTACTGTAAACAATTACATAAATATAAAATAATCTCTATACTTTTTTTAGTTTTTAAAAATTAGCTAATGTCTTTATTACGGTAATTAAAACGATTTTTATTAGGAATATTACATTATGTTAATATTTTTATTTAATTATTAAATAATGTATTAAAATATATATTTAATTATATAATAATTAAACAAGTAAATTTATTTTCAAAAAATATTTAATTAAAAATATTTATATTAAAAATAAAAACGACACATATAAAATCACGTTATTTTTGTATCTTTAATTTATATACTTTTAAAAATATTGAATACGTTGATTTTAAAAATATTATTTGTTTCACGTATAGTATAGGCTACATGGACCTTATACCTATTTAATATTTTTATAAAATGTATTTCTATTGGTATATACCAACATTACTAAATTTCCGATTTACGCATGATTGATTCTACAACCTTCACATTTAACACCTACGTACATTCTCCAATGCGAATCAACAATGACTACACGTTATTTAATATATGCTGACTAAATTTTATTCCAGGAAATTTAAGCGACTTAATAATTTATTGCTTATACAAATATTGATTATAAATAATCGATACATACTATACAAAAACTATTGAAGTACTATCTTAGGAAGAGTGTCTTCAGTCAATTGCTTATAAAAATTAGGACGATAAATACATAATACTTATGATTTGTATATTAATATATTCATCATACAATAAATAATGATAATGAAATTTTTTTTAATATCATGAAATACTATAATTATTATTAAACAATAAAATATATTGAATTGATTTTCAAGGATTGCTTTGAAACTAAATTGATATTTAGTAAATACAATAAAACTGCTTCACACTACTTAAATAGTCTAATTGCGATATGTATAAATATAAACATAAATCCATGCAGTGGAAAAAATTGATAATTAACGCTCTAAAATATATTGAAATAAAACTAGTTTAACAAATGTTTTCAGTGCATTTTTATAAATAATACAAAAATAAACCAATTACACTAGATTAATATTAATAAATAAATAGAACATATGTATTACTTAAATTGTACATAAAATACTTGGTGTATAGATATAGACTTTAGTCTAGTAAAAGCAAGTGGCAACATCGTGTACAACAATTCAATTTTCTCTTCATTGTCAGCAGTCGATCACCTACGCAACTTTACCAGATTTGAAAATGTTCTGTAGTTCGATTTTATCGATGTTCCATATATGGTCAGCATGTCCCAAAATGTTGTTTGCAATAACTTCGAGAAGGCTTTCTAAACGAGTGTAATCCACCACCATGTTCATTCATGTTCTTAGAATGAGTGAGTAATACATTTTCTAGTTTTCGAACAGAAAGTCCTTTTTGCCGATTCATAAAGCTTGAAACCAGTCATAACCCGCAAGTTTCGTTTTTTTCGAAAAGATTTGATGTGTTTCGATATGCAGCATATTGGTATGCTAAGCGAATTAACCCTAGACAAGTCTATTCAAAGCCACTCTTTGAGAAATCCATCAATAGGGTTGCCAACATTATATCTTCTTGTTCTTAACTGAACATCGTTTTGCGTCCAAATTTAGGCTTCATTAATACGATCAAATTTTATTCTTTCTACCAGTCTGGTATGGGTACTCCATACGCACGTGCCAAAGCTTACATCAAAAGTTCTTCAGGATGATGCTGCAGTGGGCAAAATATTTACCGACAGACCATTCTTTCCTCATTCCATTGTTGGAGCTTTGGGTGTTTGTTTTTTATTTCTTTTCTAGCGTAGCCTTTCTAACTGTTTAGAAACAGCTTTCCGACCTGCCATCTACAATAAATATGAAAAAATAATGAATTTAACAATATGGGGTGATGGCGGACAGAAAAACCAGTGTGTACGACATTACCCTAGACTACAAGGTAATTAATGTGTTTAATAACACTTAATTATAGCACACGCATATTTGTAGGGTACCTTTCGATTAAAATGCAACATTAAAATGTACGCAAGGTTAAGAATTATTAAAACAATAGGCTCCAGCTCAATGCCTTCTAATGCAATGGATATGATTTCAAGTGACCTGACAACATTACGATTAAAAGCTTAGACGATTATTACGATTAGAAGTCAATACGGTTTTTTTCCCTCACATGTCAATTGGTTGGTGTGTCGACGATACTGAATGAGCACGGTTCAACTATAACCTACAATGTAATATAAATGCGTCAGGATTGTACTTAGCTGCCTAGATTATATATCATGACACAAATGGATACTAGTTATTATACAGTTATGACTTTAGTATGTATTTGTATGTAGTTTGTGGTCGTAGTATTAGTGTCTATTATCTTCTTGCTAAACTGTACATTGCCAGAAGATGGAAAAGTGCTATCATAGCAGCTAATACTCTGCCTGGAGCTGACTGCGGAACAGATCACGAGCTGTTAGTTGTAAAAATGAAAGTTAGACTACGAGCAGTAAAAAAAGAAAAACGCACTACTAGATACGATTTACAAAACATACAGCCAAAATACGCAGTGGAAGTCAGAAACAAATTAATGTTTTAGAAAGATTCAGCTACATTTTTTAAATAATAAATATTTTGAGAAACAATTCGTAGTAGCCTATAGTCTATCTCGCGGCCTATATCTAAAACTTAATATTTTCAATTTCGATTCCCTTTTTATTTAAAATTAAAATGCCTTCTTTCTATTTAATTAAATAAAGGGCATTTTTGGAATACTGAGATCATATTACTTCTTTATAAGATTATTCTTTTTCAGAATTTTTATTTGTGCTTTTAGTTCCTATAATTATATTGTTCGTTTATTATAATCGACGTTTAAGTCGAGTTTCTAAGACTCAAAGAAGAGGTGAAAAAATCCACCGGGACTTATACGAATGTCACGTGATTTGGTTGTCACGTGACCTTTGATAGATATATCATGTTTGTCACACGATAGCGTTTGTTTTGAATTACATTATCGTTAGGTCAGTCTGTTTTATTTGTTTATTTATTCTTTATTACAAAAACGTTAAAACTTTCAATAAAAACTTATCTGGAAAGTACACAAGAAATAAAGAAAGATCATTGTCTTATTGTGCTTGTTGCGAAACAATGACGAACTATTCGACGAACTAACTTTTTCGGTAAATAATTGATTGTCTGGCAATTTGGTGGGCACGCTATTTTGACAAAGAGTCACAAATTTTTCATTTTCGAATTATACGTCGAAAAAACCTCCAAGTGCTCTCTTATCGGATTTGGATATCTTTTTGCATTGCTGTGATTTGGAGATATGAAAGTTCTAATCTGAAAAATATAAGACCTAATTTAACTAAGAACAATATTCACTAGTTTCGGCATATTGTCAAAAAAAGTGAAATATATTATAAATAACTATTACTTAGGTTACTATAATTATTATATGAACAGTTATATATTTGTTACATATGGGAGCTGTCAGTTGCGAGCATAACTGGAATGGAAGCGATAATTTGGAGAAGAAAAATTTGTTTTTAAAATTGATGTACCTTGCTCTACAGTGTATTTTTCGGGAATAATATCTTTATAACAATTGATGTACTATTCCAATCACAGTTAATAAAATGTGTCTTAATAGTTTATAATATATATATAAATTAAATAAAAAAATATATATAAAATAAATTAAATAAATAAATATATAATTGAATAATATATCTTATTGAAAATATTACGAAAATTAAGTTTAAAAAAAATTTAATAATGTAAAAAATTATTTTTTTATAATAAAGTTCAAAATATCTATTTAAAAAAACTATTTAACCACATACAAAAATGTATATTTCCACTATAAGTTATGGCTACAATCCATGCCTGTATATATTATCAAGGAAGAACGTTTAATCAATTATATATAATCAATGTTAAATGTAGTAAATTCTATTCTCTTGGTACCTAACAAATAACTGTCTATAGTATTTAATATTAGTGCCGTAATACAGCCGTTATAATAGCCGCAATACAGCCAGTTACAAGTGAATAGTTTTAGTCGCAATTACATAGTCAATTACAATTTCGTGGACCATATTTTATCTTCTGCTGTTCACTTTGTTCAGCAATAATTGAGGCATTATTGATAGTAGCGTCATGGTGTGTGTATCTTATCCGCAGTCATTTTCAAGTGAACAATTTTAAGTCTATTATGTTGTCAACTTTGTTGAACATAATATAACTTCTGACTGTTTACTTTGTATAGCAAATTGTTGTAGAGTTTGATATTAGCGATATAATTTTCTAAATATAATGTTTTTCCATGGAAATGGTCGGATTATAACTATATAGACTTATCGGAAAATACATTATATCCTTGCAAATCAAGTTAATTTGTTTGCTTTTATTAACTGTTAAATTTTTAACTTATTAACTTTTATTAACTTTTTTATTACATATATTATTTGGATTATTAATGCATAAACTTTTCTAATGAAATTTCATTACAATTTTCATAATGATAATTATGTTAAATAAAATTTCATTATTATCAACATTATTTATTTTTAAAATATATTATTATAATTTTAGTTGCTACATTTTTGATGTCCTAAAATATTTTAGTGAACTGTTATGTGGTTTCACAGTTTTTGCGATATAATCATGTTTTCACGAGTAATAGTAAATGGAATTATAACTATTATAATATAATTGTAAATTTGTTGAGTTATTTCTTAAATACATAATTCTAAAATCTAATTAGATGGTACATAATAGCTGCTAGAAAAATAAACTGTTTGAAAAATATTATTTTAAAATAATTAAAAGAACACAACAGATAAAAGTATGTGGATTAATTATCTTCGTATCTGAGCTGTGTATACTCAAGACTAACTATAACTGGAAGACGACATACTTTTTGTTTTATTTTCACTCTCTCTCTCTCTCTCTGGAGTGGGTGGAGTTGAGTTCTTCTGGGGTTACATCCGATGTTGCCTGCTGTTGGGGGACGGAGTGCTCCTGAT
>JAUZND010007903.1:0-10146 GCA_034780555.1 Coelogynopora nodosa | reverse complement strand
ACTAATAAATTAAGTATAATGTTAATAATTCGATGTTTCTCTTTAAACTGTATTAAAGTTGTCAAATTTATTGATGTGAAAATTAATTTATTAATATAAACATTTATTACTTATTTAATATTATTTAATAAAAAATAATTATTTAATGTTGTTAAAATTATACGGTATCCGCTTTTATAGTTTTAACCACATTTCTCGTATTTTCTGCATTATGAAGGTTGCTAAAGTCACGTTAGATGGAAAATCCGAACTATTGGTTATTTCAGGCACAGATTTATATGCATTTGTTGCTGAAGGTAAGAAATTATAATATCTGTTATACTTTATAGGCTTACAATTCATTTGTTACTTAATTACTTATCATTAGACTTAGTTACTTAGATTTTATTTAGGTTTCGCCAGTGTGTCTGATGAGGTATTATCTACCACATGGCTTGATTAAATGTTATCCTGATAGCTTCCGATTCAATGTTATCTAGATAGCTTGATTAAATATTACACTTATTGTTTTATTAAATATCATTATAGCTTGTCAGTGCTATTATGCATCCATTAACCCTTCGTCCATGGAGGGGGGGGTGGGGGGTAATGTGATATATGTCACTTAATAAATGTGACATATTATTGAACAATGGTCAAGTTGGATTATAAAAGTTAATTTTACAAAAAATCTAGTTTATATATTGGTTCCTTCATAGTTTTTGAAAATTAAACTTTATGATGTAATCACCCCATAAAATCAATAATAAAAATATTGGTTTTGACAAATCATTTCAAGGTACTGATATACCAAATTTCACTTTATTATGACAGTGGGAAGGGGGGGAGGGGTAAAATTACCCCCCCTCCATGGAGCAAACCCTATTAACATTGTCCACAGATTTTTTTTTATTAAACCATCAATATTAACATGTCATATAAGGCATTGACTGAAAGATAACTTTCTATAGAATAATCCTTATTTTTTTATGGAAATAATATGTCTATTCCACAATTAAATATTTTTAAAAAAATCAATAAAACTGGAAGAAATTAGAGGCATTGAAAAACATAACTTTTATATTATAAAATGTGAATTTATATGTATGTTTTGCATGATAATTTAATATTACAAGATTTATTTTGTTTCCTAGATCAATAGTTGAAATATGCATTATCTAGGGAAAGTTATGCCCAAAATTTTAATTAAAATACATGCATTATCTAGGGAGGTTATGATCAAGATTTGAATTAAAAGTTTTGATATGCATTATCTATGAGAGGTTATGCTTTTTAGCTTAATTGAATTTTATCATGATAGTTATTAAATATCATTATAGCTTGTCAGTGCTATTAACAATGACCTCACTTTAATTAAGGGAAATACACAAGTTCGAGCTATTATGCATTAACAGTTTTTTTGGCAGTTATGTTTTTAGTTATAGTTATATTTATAGGCAATATTTGTGAATAGTTTTTTTATTAAACCATCAATATTAACATATAAGGCATTGACTGAAAGATAACTTTCTATAGAATAATCCTTATTTTTTATGGAAATAATATGTCTATTCCACAATTAAATATATTTTTTTAAATCAATAAAACTGGAAGAAATTAGAGACATTGAAAAACATAACTTTTATATTATAAAATGTGAATTTATATGTATGTTTTTGTTGAGTTTACTTTATATTATTAACTACATGCATGATAATTTAATATTACAAGATTTATATTGTTTCCTAGATCAATAGTTGAAATATGCATTATCTAGGGAAAGTTATGCCCAAAATTTTAATTAAAATATTAAGATATGCATTATCTATGAGAGGTTATGCTTTTTAGCTTAATTTAATTTATTCTTTATATGTTACTTTTTCAGTTTGTCAAACTTTCAATTTGCAAACCATTTACTGCCTCAAATGGAATGGGTGCCAGGTGTCTGTGGCCACATTTGCAGCTTTGCTTAATGAGCAAAATCTAGAATTTACAGTTGAGAGAGCTGCTATTCTGGATATTTCAAACTACACACCAGCACAGGGTCAATGTACTTCTCAGGGTCAACACACTCCACAGGGTCCTCCATGTCCATCTCCTGGTCTTCAACACACTCCGCAGAGTCTTTCCTGTACGTCTGAAGGTCCTCAACATACTCCCCAAGGTTTCCTTGCTCATATGAACCAAGAAGACGTATACCAAGTGCAAAGTTACCAAGAGCCAGAGCCACAGATAGAGCATGAACCTACACCAAAACGGCAGAAGTTGATGGAGTCTACGCCAAATACTCCTAAGAGAAAGGTACTATTGTATAACTGTTTTGTATGTGATTGTGTGACTGATTATTATAATTTTATGCTTCACCATATGAAACTCCATGGTACTCTGTCTTTTGTGAGCACTGTTTTTCAAAGTTTAAAAGTCTTACTGGGGTTTCAAAAAGCATGCCATTAACTGTTTTCCTGAACAAATGACTGATCAAATTGAAGAGGATGCCACACCTGAGTGCACCACAATAAAAGAGTTGCCAGTTGTTAATGAAGATTATTTAGGCACATTAGCTTTACATCTTCAAGCTAAACATAGATGTGCCCATAATGTCCTAGACTTAATTTTTCGGAATTTTAAAGAGATGTTATCTGTGCCACATGTCGATATAGACAAATTAAAGGTTGCCTGTGACAAATTAACATCACAATATGCACGTGAGAAGTATTACCAGCAAGCTTTTAAAATACCTATTGTCAAAGTTGTTGGGTTGCATAGACAGGGATCTGTTGTACCATTGCTTGAAATTTTGCTTTTTTTATTACAATCTCCAGAGATTAATCATTTTACTAAAATAGCAACTGCAAGAAACCATCTCAACATCGCCATATATGCTGATGATCTTGGAATTTCAAATCCTCTGGGAAAGGCACGCTCTAAACACAAGTTGTGGGTTATGTATTTTCAGATTCTTAACATTCCAGCAAAATATCGTGGTAGAACGTCATCTATATTTCCTCTGGCTTTTACTCTAAGTAAATGGATTAAAAATTGAACCTTTTTTCGTACTCTACTAGAAGACTTCCTTGTAGCAATGAGCCAGCTGTCATCTGGTGTTACAATGGCAGTGATAGGGGTATCAACATTAGTCACCGCTGAAGTTGCATATTTTTCAGGTGATTCGCTTGCTGCTAATGCAATTGGTGGCTTCAAAGAAGGCTTCAGTCAGAATACAGTCCGTTGTTGCAGATCCTGTAATTCAACAAGACAAGAGATGAAAGCATTCACAACTCATTCTGAGTGTTCTATCCGTAATGCTGCAGAACATGCTGTTCGTCTCGATGAACTCAATTTAGGCTTAAGTAAAAAAGATAAGCTAAAATGGTCCAAGAATTATGGTGTTGTTTCACAAAGCATTCTGTCTGAAATTCCATCTTTTGATGTAACAAAACAAATATTATTTGATCCCATGCATGACTTACTTGAAGGACTTGCCCCACTTCAACTCGAACTTTTTATCGCTTATCTAATTCAACGACATGTTTTCACCCTGGATGATCTCAATAGTTGGTTACTATCATGCTCTTATCCTAATGGCATAGAAAAGCCAAATGCTATCCAGGCTTCTCTAAAGTTTCAAGGAACTTTTGGCAGTGGACAGATATTGACTTTCATGCGCATACTTCCATTTTTCATTTTGAGTCACATTGACATTTCTGATGATCATTTCTGTTGTTTTCTGAAGTTGGTTCAGTTGATCCAACTGTGTATGTCTCCTGTTACATCTGAAACATTTCTCTCTGATTTGACAGCCTGTATCCAAGAGCATCACCGGAGATTTCTTGATTTTTATCCTGATAACTTCATACCCAAGCTGCATTTCCTCGTGCATTATCCCAATCAAGCTAAACAGTTTGGACCATTGAGAGGCCACTTATGCCTTGCCTTTGAAAGAAAACACCAGGTTATCAAAAATTTCAGACACTTCAATTTCAAAAACATTCCTTACACCTCTTCTAAATCAATGATGGTTAATACAACAGCATATTTTTTCAATTCTGCCGGGGCAATGCGTGGAAATGTTTATGGGGAAGTGGATGTACTGAAATTGAAGGAAGGTGCAATTGTCAGTGCTACTATTAATGGAATCCTCTACAAACTTGGAGACATCATTACTACTTATGAAAATGACAAGCTTTTCTTTCACAAGATTGAGTGTATTTTTACACAAAACCAACGAAGATTTTTCGAAGTCTGCACACTTATCCCTGTTACATACAATGCATATTTCACATGCCAAGTCATTTCCACTGATAAGCGCATTGTTGAACCAGACACACTCTTGTTCCCATGGTGTGCCATTCAATACAATACGTCCAATGCCAACATCATCAAGGTCTTCCCTCTTGCATTGCCTTCACTTGGATTTTGTTCCATTTAATCAATATTATTTACTATGGTAAGCATATACATTATATATTTGAAATATAACTGCTGTATGCACAAACGTAGAAAATCACTTTTATTTCTGGAATAACTTGATGGTTTATTACTTATGTTTCATTATATTATATATAATTTTAGAATTAAATAGTGTTTTTTTGTTTAATAATAATTGGATTGAATATGGTTGCAATTTTAATTTATTAAATATTTCTACGTGACAATAATTGCTTTTTTTAATGTACACAGATTTCTATAGGTATTTTATATATCAGATCTATAAAATGGAGAAGATTTGATTATGATTTTTTTGGTATAATTTATGCATACATATGTTTAAAATTAAATTTTAGAATTCAGTACGTATAATTTCTTAATATATATATTTTCATTTCAGATCTCGAAGGTGCCTTTTCCTCAACTAGAAGTTTCACGATTAATGTCATTTTTTTCACCACCTGTCACACAATTATTGCTGGGAACACGTACTAACGATGTTTTAAAGAAAGAGCTGAAGATTGCCCTGATCAACTATTGTCAAGGTGCCATGACCGAAGATAATGACGTGTGGACTAGGAAGGAGTTTTTTGCTCGATTGAGAGCTACTCTCGTTAGTCAGTATCCAGCGTACACTGAGAATTGGGTGAGTTCTTGTTGATGTATATATGGGAATTTTACTAAAAGGGTATGCTGTGACGTGATAAAAGCATCACAATTTATTTTAAAGATATATTTTGCAGTATTTAAAATGGCATGATCGAAGTGATTAGAAAATGTGTGTATGTGTAGGTGTCTTTTTGTGATATTATTATTAAAATGAAAAAGTTTCCAAAAATTCGAGTAAATTGTAAAAAAATAATCATTTGTATATACTTCATTTTTTAGTATGATATGCATATGTGAAATAGAGTTGAAACCATTGCTATTGAACAGGTATAAAAGGAACTTGTCAAAACACCGTAGCTTCATACATTATATATTTTATATAGGCATGGTGTTGTTCATTAGCATAAATACTGGGTAAATGTATTTATTTTTCTTTTGTTAACATATATCATTGTAAAGTTTTCATAACTATAAACACCCTAATTTAAAAAAAAGAGTTTCATACGTTATGACGATTTTGTTATTAAAAAAATCTAAAACTAATTTAAGTTCTACTTTTAGTTTAGTTACTTTTAAATGGTTATATATGTTATTAGACAATTATGTTAAATCTTTTGTGGTGACTGCTATATAAATGTATATTATTTATAATGGCTATAATAATTTATATTTCAAGTAAAATATTACAAATCTGATATATTATACACTAATATTATAAATTTTTTGTGCTTTTACATAACATTGTGAGGATATTAAATGTATGTGATATCTTAATAAATTGTACTAAACAGATTTTGGATAATCTATATGATCATATTATTATTTAACTAAGCTTTTAGTAAAAAAATATACCTAGAGGATATTATATATATATACTGAATAACATAAATTATTTATCTCATCTATATGACTATGCCTTCATCCTATGCTTAGCCTTTTGAAATAATTATGTTTTTATTAATTGCTTTTTAAAATCGAGACATTAAATTATTGTGTACAAATAATAAATACAACTATAATTAGGATATTTTAAATTTCAGACTGTTTATATAACACCGCAGCTTTATACATTGTCCTTTAATTCAGTTATGTTTAATTTAATGAAAATATGATGATAAGCATACAAATATTTAATATAGTAAGCTACAATTATTTATAACTATGTTTTTTTAAGCTTAATGTGCTTCGTGATGTGTCAAATATCATTCGCCAGCAAAAGTGGACGAAGACACACACAGCAAGTCCATCTTTTAGACAAGTGGCTAAGCCCAACAAGACTCCGTATTTACTTCAATGCGTGGAAACAGCTGAGCCTGTTCTCACAAAAGCCGAGTTGCTCCAGGAGGTTGAGGTGTGTATTCATTTTTAACTAAACGCCAGCGATAAACCTTTTATAATATAAAGTTTAATCAGACTTGGTGTACAATATAATATACACTTTTTTGTCGATTTTTTAATTATATTTTAATAAATATTTTTAATGATAATTAGACATTTAATGCAAAAAAACGCTTAATTTAATTTTCATGTTAATGTTTTTAATATAATAAGTGATATTTGTAGATATTTTGTTTTAACATTAATTCACCATATTTTTGCATTGTTTTAGGCTGAATTAAATAAAGGAAAACCATCCGTGGCTGTTTTAGCCATACTCAATCGAAACTTGTTCGAGCCTCAAATATATAATCAGATCCCAAAGAGAATACATCTTTCGCCTCTTTTACTCGTCTCTGAATTCAAAAGATTATACCCTCGTCATAATGGCATTGAAGCCAATTGCTCATCCTTTATCGATAAGGCATTTCCCGAGGCTCCTAATTTGCTGGAGGCCATTTTAAATCTCCAAGCAATGGTACTTGGAAAGAAAGCAACGGACAAGTTGTTTTGTCAGTCTAATGTAAGTCACTTAAACTTATTTACATTTTTAAACTCTAGCAGCACCAAGGGGGGGGGGTCAATTTAACCCACAGGTGTTTGATTGTTTACAACTCAAATTCTACTAAGGCGATTATTCTAAAATTGTAAACACCTGCCTAATTCGTAATGCTCTTTTGATGGCATATTTGGCATTTAATGACTAATACATTACTCAAAATAAGCAAAAATCTTTATTTTTAAACATTTTATAAAATTTTGTTTATCAAAAATAATTCTATCTTTTGGGTTAATTACATCATAATTACACATCATTATATACTTTCTACTATATAATTAGTTTTGGACTTACTGACAACTATTATGATGTCATTAGTGAATAAAAATAAGCTAAAACAGCATTTTTCACTTTTTTTACATAATAATGTACTAAATTTAATGTTTTAACGCATATGCTAAATCATGTTGGGTCAATTTGACCCCTCTCCCTCCGGCTAAATAGGCTTTCAAGAGCGCCTGGTGTTTCTAGGCTTAATACCCCCTTAATACATAGTACAAAAATATAAAATGATGCTTACCTTATTATGTTACAGGTATTAAATTATTGAAGGGCCAAACTTATAAAAGAATACATGTTTATTAACTATTGTCTCTTTTTGTTTTATTATTTATATATATTTTAATTAATTGTACACACATTTATATCAATTTTTTTATTGCAAAGATTAAAATCTAAATATATTGCTATAATAACATGCAATTTATATTGTCATACATATACATTAGTTAATATACAGTACACTGTCTCCTTTAAATAAATTATGCTATCATCATAAACACTAATCATATATTTCAGACAAATATTTTAACTTTTATAAAGAAAAAATAAGATAAATTAATATATATAAGTTATCATAATATAACAAACATAATTTTTTGCTACCTTATTTCACAAATTATAATCATAAACGTAAAAATGGTCAGTTCTTTTAATAAAAACGTCTTTCTTTTCAGGCAGAAAATCTAACTGATGAGCTGAGGGTGCCAGCAAAGTTTGGGCCTCAAGTCCTGCTCAATAACGCGAGCTTTGGCATACGCAGCCGAAAGGGTCTGGAATTGGCAGAGGCTCCTCTCCGTTCAATTCAGGAGGTTCTTTGTGCAACAATTGCTGTTTACTTTCTTCTGGATTTAAGCTACCCATCCAGTTATGCTCAGGTTCTTGGGATCCTCCAAGAAGTCCTTCTGGGAGAGGAATTCCGCTTAAAATCTCAGAAGGCTAAGTCATTTTTAAAGACATTAACCCTTTAAACATATTGCCGTTGTGTTTGTGATCCCCCATTCGCTGGTACATTTTTACATGGTTTATTATTGGGTCAGGACATTCAAATTATATTTAAAAAAACAAGTTATTACTCTATTTATCGTATATTATAATTTATGTGAAGAACAATAATCTAATGACATCTTTTTCATTATATCTTCGTAAAAATAACATTCATTGGGAATCCCAGTTGTATATGATTACTATTTATATAAGTTATTCGCATTTTATTATACACTCATTTCAAGCGGCTGTATTTTATTTTATAATATTGATGTAAATACATTAATTAAAAATAAGCACAACACGCCTGCTTATAATGTAGAATTATAACAAGGCTTGATGTTGTACCCCCAAACATACACCAAGACACATGTCATATTCACAGTTGCTATTACATGTTCGCTCTTCATATTATATAACATTTTCAGGAGTTGGCTTTTATATGTTTTATACCTATTTTCAGGATAATGAAATTATTTTAAAAGGAGTAGTATGAGTATTATTACTCTATTTATCGTATTATAATTTATGTGAAAAACAATAAGAATGTATGACATATTTGTCATTATATCTTCATAAAAGTTTCATTAGGATTCCCAGTTGTATGATTACTATTTCTATATGTTATTCACTTTTTACTATATACACTATTATTTCAAGCGGCTATATTTATAATACTGTTTGTATTAAGCACAACACTTTTGTGTAGAATTATAACAAAGATTGATGATGTGCCTCCAACATATACCCACGACACCTGTCATATTCAGTTGCTATTACATGTTTCTTTATATTATTACATGTTCGCTTTTCATATTATATTATATGTTCAGGAATTGTCTTGTATATATGGCTTATACCTATTTTCAAATAATTTTGTTATATAACAGAATATAGTTTTATTTTATGCTTCGAATATAACAGCAAATGCAGTTATTTTTGGTTTCTCATATAACAGTAAATATAACAGTAGAGTGTCAGGATATAACCGTAATATAACATGAATATAACAGCATATTTACTGTTATATTGTCAAATATAACAGCATGTTTACTGTTATATTATCAAATATAACAGTATATTTAGTAAATATAACAGTATATTCAGTAGGTATAACAGCAGATGTTTGCGATATAACAGTATGAATACGGTTATATCCTGACACTCTGATGTTATTTTTTTAATAAATATAACAGCATAATTTTTTAGTGTGATAGGTAGAACGCGACAGAGAGAGATATATAGAAAGAAAAGCGGGCGCCTGCTGGTTTTAGAAGTTGCATGCTGGAGTTAATCATACAGACACTAGGAGACTAATTACTTTATATAAAAATTGAATGAAATGGAAATTATATGTGCGCTAAAAAACAAAATTAATACTTATATTGTATTATAATAGTTTATCATAGATATATATTATTCTTCATTCAGTATATATATTGCAATTAGATTATAATAATTTTATAATGTTTTAGCCTTATGGGACTTGTAATAATAAACATATATTTAGATTTATTCTTAAGTTTATTTGTCATTATAAATAAATCTATCGATTGGTGGTTTCTAATTGCAAAGCAATGAGCGTCCTAAGTTTTGTAGTATAAACTTTTTTTTTTTTTCGAACTTTAATAGAGGGAATTTAGTGATATTGTGTCAGAATAATTTTCAGTATGTTTGACATACATACACTCTTTTCTTCCAACCTACGCATTCGTATATTGTATGTTCACCTAAAGAATTGCTCTCATAGAGTAATGCATAATACAATATAGCTGTATTTTTATTTAAAAATCAAAGTATTGTTTCTAGTGAAAGTATTTGTTATCGTACGTTATTATTATTTGTTATTATTGTCATCTGCGCTCCACGAGGTGGTTCTGCATCATAATTGGTTCGTAACTTGTTTTTTACATCACGCATAGCAGCCA
>JAUZND010007902.1:0-10148 GCA_034780555.1 Coelogynopora nodosa | reverse complement strand
ATGTTTTATACATTCCAGAAAAAGTTGACTTGATGGATGGTATGATGTCATTATCATTCTCTTGCAAGCCACAAAGATAAATAAAAGCTTCATGAACATCATGTTGCTCGTGGTTGTTAAAAAGAGGAACTCGATTAGAAGACGTAAACTAAATTATAAGATAATAAATAACATGCCAATTTTGATCTAAAAATTATTAAAATTCTCTTCTTAGGGACGCATTTATATATAATATTTTTTGACTAGTTTATAAATATGTGCTTTCTAAAAGAGCTATATAGTTTATTTTGCAGTTTAAATCTGTAAACTCCAGAAATACTAATTTCGCAAGAATATCATTGAACGGGAATACAAATATTATACCCTATTCAAAGTTGACAACACCGAGTTGGAAACAGAATTTTAAAATAACTTAAAATAAAATTTGAAAGAGGTTTAACATATAAGAATTACTGAAACTGAGTAATTAAAGATTTTCTTAATCTATCGATAATAAATAATGTTTTTCTAGTTTGACGAAAAGCATTAATTAAAAAGAAAACTTTTATGGTAAAATGAAATCCTATAATAATTAGTTTTATTACTTTATGTTGTTAAAAGGAAAACTTTTAAATGTTTTTCATCAATTTATTTTTTCTTAATAGTAATGACTTATTTATGTTTCTTACTTTTTCTGGAATGCTACTCAAGACTGCTACTCTTTACTACTTATACTTTTTGTATAAAAATATTATTAAAAAATATAAAATTCCTACTGTGGAATAGGAAACTATTCCTAAATCCGACATCATGGAAACGTTTGTAAAGATCATAACTTTAAAAAAAATATCCCAAACAAAAATATTCGCAAAATTTATGCATAAGGTAAATACAACATAGAGCACCAGATATAGAAGCACATTGAGCAATAACTATTTTAAACCTTCAGGGTGTTCACACGTATCTCATTCAGAAATGTCCTCTTTATTTATTCTGATTAAATACTTATTTAAAATGCATGAATAGGTGCGGAAGAAAATGGAGATAAAGCGTCTTGGGGATATAAGAATGAAAAGTGTATGATTGGTACCTCTATATGTGTAACGCTCTGATTCAATGCTCGATAACTATCTCTATACATCCTTGCGATCATTTTAATTTATAAGGATGCATGTTGTATAATATGTTACAAGTGGTTATCAATTAATTATATGTTCTGTGGCCATAGTTTTGTCATGATAAGTGTACACATTCATTTCTGAGTGTATTGATGTATTTATTATCTTGCCGTGAAGGTTGACTTCACTTGTGTAATTTAATTTCAGTAAAGGATACAATAATACAAATTAATGTTAAATGGAACACATTGCAAGCGTCACAAAGCTTCAAATTGATCATTTTTTCATAATTTTCATATTTATTTTAAGTCTTCTATTATAAAGATCTACATCAATATTAAATTCATAAAATGTTTCAATCGTATGTATGAAAGATACAAAAACTTAATTCAAGCTTCTCTCTTAAAAATTTGCAATTACATACCTACCTATTATTTGACATATTATGTCCAATTACTAAGAGGAAAGATAAAATGGCAACATTTATACAATCAATGAACACAACTTATACTTTTTTATATATGAAATATTAAATTACTCGGTACTCAAATGTAATGAACAAAATAAAGAACTTTTTAATACTTTTTTACTTGTTTACAAAAAATGTAAAAAGCTTTGTAAATACCTTTTAATTAAATTATAATTTCAGTTCTGTATCCAAATTGCTTAATTTGACTTCGTTCTTTATTGGATGATATAAATCACTATTTCATACATTATTCATTGATCTCATTTTAACCCTGTTTTAAAGATGAAAAAAGGCTAAGAACAATAAAAAGATATACTAATGCATTTTCATTGTTGGGTACAACTTCTTCAATTTCATAAGATTTCAATAATTATTGATAATATCAATTCTTTCGCATGACTTACCTTGTTTGATAGATGACAAAACTATGCTTGACTCCATTAGCTGCATGAGCAGTCTATAAATAAATGTTTCAATTTGTCGACAGAAGTTCACATGTTATGTAACACCTTACTTGAATAGCTGTTTTAATTTTGTGAAGGGGGTTGTTGGCTTAGATATTGAATCTCCCCCTTTTTTCAACTGCTTTTTCCTTCTCCTTTCTGTTCCCGTTTTTCTTCTTCCATCCTCAATTTGTTTTTATGCCCACTACCCACTTATTATTAGATTTTTGTCAACCCACTTCCTTTTCTTAAGGAATTATTCAGCTGAGAAAGAATATTTAATAATTTACAAAATTAAAGTACATTTTACATATTGCTCTACTTTGGAATATGTCTCAAATATGATTATGGTGCCTATTGCTTCTAATTCACCAAACGTATTTCCTCTTTGCTACATCGTTTTACAATTTTCTTTCGAAGGTTTAATACATCCCGTAGGTATACAAATGCATTTTTCTTAAATATATATATAAAAACATTAAAAAAACATTAAAAAGGTATAGGTAAATTATCTCAATTGAAAGTTGTTATTTCCGCTTACAAGAAACAATTAATTTTATATACTAAATTCTTATTTTGGTGTCATCTTCTTCAATTCCCCGAAGTTTGAGTGTCATGGATCAGTTGATGTTTATCCATTTAATTACATTCTTGGACTATGTTTTCATCTTCATTTCTTGCACATGATATTTCATTAAATATCAACTGTCTCTGTTTCCCATTTCCTCACGTGATATGCATTTCTTTTACAAATGACAAAAAAATGTATTTTTACATAAATACACTTTTTTGAAATTGTGTTTTTAATTTATAAAATATATTTTTCATTGTATTTTCCATTACTGTTTGTTTCGAAAATAGTATTATTCTTAATTCTTTTTAAAGATATGTCATATTTTCAACAAATTTTTTTTTGATAAAAATTGTAAACTGCATTTTTTAAAATAAATAAATTTATTTCACAGTTTTCGATAAAAGTACTCTATGCTTTCTTGTGGGTCCAACTAAAACTTATTCATAAGTTAATAGATATATTTTGTCAATTACTCCCCAATGGTTTTGAATTTCTGCTAAAATACCAATTTTATTTGTCTTGTAATTTTTAACGTTTTTTTATGGTTTACAGAACAAAAGGTTTTTTGTGTTAATATTATCTCTAACCTAGCAATATTTCAAATTTGAATTATTTTACATATTAACACACAACTTATATACGTGTGTTTTATTTCCACATTTTAATAATAATATTAATATTATTTATTTGAGTAATTTCTTTCAAATTTTACAGCTGTGTTTCCGGCAGATACAGTATAATTTATATAGCAGAAAAATTATATTACATTTTATGGTGTAGAATAAAAATATTTCAAAAATAAAATTTAATATTTAAAAAGCCTCTTACTTCAATTTTATGAAAATATCAGAACTTAAATAGGATGAAATGTTTCTATGGGTACATATAATTTCCTTAACATTTACGATTTCATGAAACTTCTCACTTAAATGCAACAATTTACTCTTTCAAAATTATACTTCATTTCATATACGTAATTTGTGTTATCATTTCGACTTTCATTTAATTTTTATAAAGAAATCCAAGAAGAAGAAGAAACGTTACATACACTTTGAAGTTCAATGATGCTTTACAATGTTTCATGTTTGTAATTGGACATTTTTTATGAATTATAATATTTGTTAAAATTTAGTTTATCTAATTACATTTGATGAAGGATCTTGTTGAAACTGTTGCTAGTGATACATTTTGTATATATAATGCAAATACAAAATTATTTTTGTTATTCTTAAATAATACTATAATAAAATCTACTTATGAAAATGATTTTTTTAAATTGAATTTAAAAATACACTTGAATAGTAATAATTTTACTTTATTTAAATTTAATTAAAATATAATTTATCCATTTACTCGTTTATTTGCCATTATTTTTGATCGTTATTATGTGGCAGCGAAAGCTAATTTTAACTGGTCCGGCAAAACTTCAGATAAGCGTCGTAATAAAAAAGTATAACTTTAAATACGAATTTTCTGTTTATATTCTGGTAACTTATATCGGGTTGATTTTGAGTAATTATAAAAGTCATAACTTCTAATAGACAAGAGATAGATATTTCAGTCATTATGTTTGTAATATTTGTAATAATAATCAAAGAGTCAGGCAATCAATGCACTTTTATATAACATATGTTTATTATGTCATACTCAAACGTAAAGTAAACTAGTTATACGTATGTAGTATAAGAAAAACATGTATTAAAAACAATTAATACTAAAGTATACCTACCATATGTATAAGTACATATAATACATTATTGGAAATGCTTTCCGCATTACATACCAATTGTCCGTAACTATACTCACTGCAATTTACAAAATACTTTCTGTCTGAGTCCAATACCTCGAATGAAATCGTTTACAACATTTGGAAAATCAATATTGTCCAATTGTTCTATTTTAAATATTGTGAATCATGAAGTGATTTAGTACGTTTTGATGCATACTGTTACGTAAATATTGTTTTATTCGGCGCATATAGTAGAAAGGCATATTTCACTTACAGAATTTGTTGTGCGGTTCACTTAAATTAGGCGTATCAGAGTGTACAATTCACAAAATAAATTTCTTTCTGGTGGTATGGTATTTACTTACATAGATCTGTGGCGCAGTCCAAGAAAGATTTCTTAAAGCATGATCCGAATATTTTAAACAGTACCCAGTTGCTGTACATCAAAATCATCACCAGAAAAATCACACAAAATCATCTCAAATTCATCATGGTATTCCTTTTTTTTCGCGCTGTCTGAATTAGACAAATTAAATACAAAAAGGCATCGATTAAGTAGGCGCCTATTTAGTTTCAGAAAAACTGGTTCGGCAAGTTCCGGACCTGCCGGACATGCACCGCCGCCCTTGTTATCATTTGTCATTGTAATGACCCAATAATCTATAACACAACATAGCCAATTGTATAATGTTAACTATTTTTACCGCTCTTTTTCTCCTTCAGTTTGGACAATTTGGAAGTTCTGACTGATTCCAGTTCCAGTGATTAATTACCACCCCACAACACACTTCACTTCACTGCTACAATGAGCACTGTTGCGGAACTAACAACCCCCGAGCCAACATGGGATATCGCCAAGAAGGAGGTAGCCGTACGGTTCATCATCTGCACTCTCTATGTGGTCGTGTTTGTGCTCGGAGTCGCGGGGAATGCCCTCGTGGTCTTTGTCGTTGTCCGCAATAAGTCCATGCAGACCATAACCAACATTTTCATCGGGAATCTGGCGCTGTCGGACATTCTCATGTGTCTCGTTGCGACACCGTTCACCCCGTTCGCCCTGTACATGGAGAACTGGACATTGCCCAGTGCTCTGTGCAAGATTCTCCCCATGACCATGGGTGTGTCTGTCTACGTGTCGACCTTGACCTCTACTGCCATAGCGGTTGATAGGTACTTCGTCATTGTGCACCCCTTCATTCCCCGAATGAAGACTAAACTGTGTCTGTTCATCATATTTGCTGTGTGGATCATTGCAATTTTGATCTCAATGCCACTGGCGGTCTATCAACAGAAACAGTACAACTCGAAGAAGAATCTTTCATCCTGTCAGGAAAATTGGCCCAAGGAGTCGTCACGAGAGGTGTTTACTATAGTTAGTTTCGTGCTGCAGTTTGTTGTTCCGTGCAGTATTATTTCTGTCTGCTATCTAAAGGTAAGTATGGTTCTGCGTCTCCGTTGTCGTACAAAGATTGGAAGTGGTGTCAAAAATCGGCAAAAGGAAGAGATTGAGATCCGCCGAAAGCGCCGAACGAATAAAATGCTAATCGCCATGGTTACCATTTTTGTCGTTTGCTGGATACCTTTAAATGTCCTGTGGATGGTCACCGATGTACTCGCGGATGGAAAAGCTAGCGACCTCAAAACGTCCAATTATTTTACCCTAATATTTTTTGTATGTCACCTGTTGGCCATGAGTTCTGCCGTCTACAATCCATTCCTTTACGCTTGGATGAACGAAAATTTCAAAAAAGAATTTCGCAATGTCATTCCCTGTTTCTTTTCGAAGCATACCTCCAGTGAAAGTAAGACTTACCGCACTAATTGTACAACCAATCAGCTCTCCGTCAATGATATACCGGACGAAAATTCCAATATCAATTTGGACAACCAAAGAAGCTCAAGTAATGCTTCTGAGACGCCGGTATGCTACGCGACTGCTCAGGCTAAATATGATCACGCTGAAGACAGTCTACTGCTTACCATAGAAACTAAACCCAGTTTGGAGCTCCATACTTCCACTGAATCTGCTGTCGAAATGAAAACTGTATTGCTTTAGTGAACAGAATATATATATATTAAATACACCTGTTTTGAGAACAGAAATGTGTAACATCTGAGTCGCGCACTGTTATCTAATGTCAAACTTCCCAATGAGTTGCTAAGTAACAGTTTTTGTGTATCTCTTTCGGCTAACATGCACTAACTTTGTGTCTCTGCTAGATTTTATTAGTTTCTGATACTGATATTTTAGAAGTCAAATACTAACGATATTGCTTCTTCGTTGTATTAAAAAATGACTCTGTATCTAAGTGTATATTGCAAAAAATTTAATAAACGATATCCCAAATCATATATTTATTATAGCTTCAGTGTATACTAATTATATCTAAATGTAATATTTGATTAAAATTCGTTTTCATAAAAAAACTAAGAAGCTAATTTATTATATATATAGAAAACATCAAATATGGTAGTCGTCAATAAAAATTATTTAGATACTTTTGTTTAATCAAATTTGAAATTTACTTGTTTAAAAAAAAAGAAGCGAAATACTGTTTTACAAATTATTAGAATTTAGAATGTAATATTATAAAATTACCTTCTTTTATTAATTAGGTTAAGTAATTAGTGAATTTGTATCAAACAGAAACATGTATTTGCGTCATGAAAACTACGACATAGGCAACACATAACGCGTCTTCAACCATGTTCAATCATATTTTATTATAAAAAAAGAAGTTATTGCTATCATGTTTGTATTTAATACAACGTAATAAAAAAACTTTCACTTAGTAAGGTGTGCGGAACAGGACATGTATTTATTACTACCATTGGGTAGTATATTATTTATATGCGTTTTCTAAACTCTAATATTATGGCATGCCAATATTCTAACGGCTGAAAGTATTTTAACAATTCTGTTATATACCATGTACATATTTAACTATACCTATAACTTTGAAGTAAAATCGAATTATAATGAGCTGCAGTCTTTTACCATACGCCACCGATTCTGCTGTCATAAGAAAACAGAAGAAGTTTATTGCTCTTATTAACAATGTATAAATCCCTCCGTGTCGTGATCAGAAGAGGCGGCTCGGCTCCTTTTATTCATTGTCGTCAACTGTTGATAATAAAACAAGATCATACTTGACCTTTAAATCAGTGTATATGTGTTCCACATTGTTACTTTTCATATATATGATTTATCAAAGTGAAACTATCCTATCCCTGATTTCATTTAGCTAAATGATTTTAGTATTTCATTCTGTGGAATAATATATTAACATAACGTAACGTAATGCAGAGTATGTTTGTGTATATGTATATAACGATATGTACGCATGTGAATGTATATTTTTAAACAGTGTATCATATAAAAAATAGCCCATAATATGAAGCACATTCGATTACCCATGTCCGTTACGCGTATAAACGTATCATTACATTTAGTATTTTGTGTTTTACTAGTTGCCTGATGTAAAAGCTTATAAATATATATTGTATAAGCAATACGTATAGCACGTAATTTAATGTTTTTTTAAACTTTAAATTTAAGGATTTACTGGAACCAATTTGAATTGTGCATTTAGATTTTTTAACAATGCATTACTGTTAAAACGTTTATACATATTTTTTAAGTTTATTTTTGTTTTGGCTTTATACTGAATGTTTAATAATCATAATTGGATGTATTCCTACAAACCGCTCCTTATCTATATTTATGTCTCTGTCTTTTCATCTGTGTAGATGTATTTATCAATTAATTTGTTTTGTTTCTTTCGGACTAGCTTTTCTGAAACATTTGAATACTGTTCATTCACTATCATAATTTTAAAAGTTTATTGATCACATTATGTAATTTGTGTCAAATACGCAACATTGTATTTTCTATTACGTCATACTTCAAGTAGGCTATTCTTCTACATACATATTTGACGTTGTAAAGATCTGATCATCACCATTTTTCAGTGTTATTTATTTACAAAATTACTCTTATGGCAATGACAAAATGACAAAACTGACAATCCACATGGTTCATGTTAGCCATGCAAATGTCGTGTTGTTAGTTATATTTTAAATAATATATTTATTTGTGGCTGTAAAAAACTATTATTTGTGTTTATTTACTTGTTATATTATTTGTTATTCATTAAAACTATCTATAAATACATATTTAAATTCATAATATTATACGCGTTAATTTTAAACTATTTATAAATAGTTTTTTAGTTGTTGTATTTTTAGTGTTATAAAAATGTTTTCCATTTAAAATAATATACTCAAAAACTAAAATTTTAAAAGTAATGATATTCATAGGGGCATAGGTTGTTAAGAAAGGAACGACTACTCATGCGCAAAATAGACTGTCTCAAATATCTTAAATATATCTCTCTCTTTTCAATGATATTATAAAATTGTATATAAACACATTTTCCTTCATCTTGTATAGTTTAGAAAGTAAACTTATATAGAAGGCTACTTAAAAGATCATCATCAATACTAACTTGAGCTCAGTTAATCTATGTTTAATAATGAATAAACACAGTATATGTTTTGTGTTGCGATTGTCACACTCTGCCTTAGATGCATTATAATGATCACTGCTCAATGATCATGATGTATAATAGAAGATTATAAATAAATAAAGTAAAATATTTTTATAATGACGATACGTAAATTGCCGATAATATAAGGGACGGATCTAGGAATTTATTCTTTGAGGGAAAAAGGCGCAAGTGATAAATATTTTTACTTTCATTTTTCTAGTAATAATTTTGACACAACAATAGTGCAACCATAAATAGCTATAAAAGGTACAGGTCCTCAGTATACGTGGTCCTCACAACCCCCGGGATCCACCCCCTGATCTTGGTCATGTTTGCCCATATTGACACCAGTTTACCTGTAATTAATTTACTTTTAAAACATTTAAGAAGAGCAAATATGCCGAACATTGTTTGCATAATATAATAGTATGATAATATGGCTATAAATATAATGTATTGTATATTCGAGTTAGTGTTGCTAAATTATTAGGAGGTGAAGTTAGGCCGATCTATACGTATAGATGTTGGCCGAATATAGTATATTAAAATTTTCAAATTAAAAGAATATAAATCATTTGTATCGAGCTATGTATGCATATGAACCATATATATTAAAATTACATAATTGTAATATGATTGGACAATATTTTGGACAATTGATACAAGGGACAATATTTTGTTTAATTTCTCAATTGTGATATTATTTATATTAAATATTATTTCTAGTTACATTCCTTTATTGAAAAAATGATTCTTTCGTAGACTTTCATAATTTTTTAATATAATTAATAAACTTTTCATAATTTCCGAACTTGTAAAATTATAGTTGTTATACCTAAATATTGATTGTGCAATATAGATATTAAAAAAATTGTATTGAGCACTGTAATTTATTAAACAGTATAAACAGTATAATTTATAATGAGAGAAACATAATTAAACAGTATAAACAGTATAATTTATAATGAGAGAAACATAATATCAATAATGTTCAAACTGAAAACCTCCCGCATCAACACATTGTTCACATCGATGACGAACACTTCTACAAACTTTTCGACAAAGGTCTGGATTGCCGTTAACAAGAAGAAAATAATCTGTGATTTTTCTTTTCATTTCTTCTTTGTCAGTTAGTCGCTCTTTGTAAACGTATGTAGTCCTTTGCAGCTCCCCAAAAAAAGAAGTCCATGGGTGTGAGGTCTGGGGAACGTGCTGGCCAGTCAACACTTCCACGCCTCCCTAACCACTGTCCCGGAAAAGTAACATCCAGAAAATCGCGTACACAT
>JAUZND010007901.1:0-10148 GCA_034780555.1 Coelogynopora nodosa | reverse complement strand
TTTTTGCAGGTACACGGTCGATAACAATTGAAATAATGCAACATAAAATTATTTTTTGCAACCCCCAAGTAGGCGCCTTAAAAATATTTAATATACGCAAATGCGTAGTTTGCGTATGCCTGGCTACGCCACTGATATATGTAACATAAAACAGCGTTATAATATGCATCCATATAATGAATAAATTGTGTTCAGTATATATATATATATATATACTTACGATTATTAAAAGGATTCAATTAAAATGTTACTCTTTTTTATTAGAATGTCTCTATTTGATTACACTATCTCGATAAGCACAATTTTAATTTTAATAATATTACAAACAAGCAAATGGTATTGTTATATTGTGATTTTAATGTGATGTTTTATAAAAAATATAGGTTTTCACTGAGATTATAAAAATGTGAAATAATTGATAAATATTACATTATTTGAAATTGGGTGAGGTCTGTTTAATAATTAATCATAATGTAAACTGGACGGAAAAAACTCTATATAATTGATATTTAAAAAAATATATAATTTTTAATCTATGATGTTCCATGACAAGGTCATTTGACAAATCCAGATTATGTTTCGTTTTACGAAGATGTTATATGTCTGCCTAGTCGGAATTTTTTTAATAGGTTATATATATATATACATAATAGCTAATATAAATATGAAAATACTGTTATATATATTATTATTGTAAGTTTTACCTAATGAATAAATTACTATGTTAGTTTTATGAGCTAAATATTTTAGGCGGACATTTAAGCGAAAAAAATTGTCCGCCTAAAATATTTAGCTCATAAAAACAACATCATCGTATTTTATTCATTAGGTATAACTTATAATAATAATATTATATATTATTAATACAAATATAATATAACAGTATTTTCATGTTTATATTAGCTATTATGTACATATATAACCTAGGCGGACACATAGCCTAGAATTTATATTTCCGACTAGGCGGACATATAACATCTTCGTTATTCGTAACTAGAAGGCCATATGTATTATGTATAATCCGGTCTACTTAACCCCATCCCCCCCCCCCCTCTTTGTCCAGAACAATAACCCCCCCTCCATTTGTCCCGAACAAAAACACACCCAAAACAAATGTAAAATGATTTTGAATTTTCGCGCCAAATATTTTTGAATTTTTTAGCCTATCAGAATTTCGTATTTGTTTTTGGGTTACTATGGCTTCCAATTTGCCTATTTAAACAAGATCAAGGTTGTTTCCGATTAATTCAAGGTCACAGAGTTTGATTTTGCTAGTTAGAAATTTATCAGAGGTACTCTAATGGTAGTAATCGATCATTAAAGTACAATTATTAGTTTTTCCCTAGTACGATGCACTGAAGCCATGCAATGTCAGATCTTGATGATTTAATTCAATTTGTATTTTGACCAAGTCAAGGTAGCTGAGTTTGATTTTACTACTTACAAATTGATTAGATGTACCCTAATGGTAGTAATGATTCATTCAACTACAATTATTGATTTTCCGAATACGTTTTCATTTTAGCCATCTGATGCCAGATACCGGTGGTTTCAATGAGGATTTCGACTAAGTTAGGGTCGTTGAGTTCGATTTAATATAATAGAGATGAGACTAAGACTAGCCTCAAGCAATACGATCAGTCAAGCATTCAATTACAAAAACATGCCTACGTATTTCCGATTAGCATATATCTGCCTAAAGGAATACCCGTTTGCTTATTGACTAGTGAATCAAAAAGTTTATAAACATGAAAAGTCATAGCATGGTAAAGTATGATAGACGGATTTTATTTTAAAGACGTGGCTAGTGTGTTCTTTATCACTGAAGCACTTCTACGCATCTAACTTTAAACTCAAACCGACATTTAGTGTAGTCTATCCCCCAAGAAAAACGTCTACGCATTTATCCCTGACTAAAGTGAATGGAAAAGTCTATAAACATGGAAAGTCGTAAGCATGGTAAAGTATGATAGACAAATTTTCGTTTGAAGACGTGATAATTCTGTACTATATCTCTGAAGCGCTCCTACGCATTTAACTTTAAACTCAAATCGACATTTTGTGTTATTTATTTCAGAAAAACGCCTACGCATTTATCCTTATTATAAATCGGACAATTGAATATTATTTTAAATGCAGCGCAGTCACCAAATACCTGTATCACATCTTACTACGGGAAAGAGTCGGCTAAATCAATTGAAGATCCTCACTCGGTACAACTGTAAGAATAATTCCCGAAAAGTAAACTTTAATTGTCATGGTATTTGTGACGAACTCGGACTTACACCTGTTAATGACTGCTTCATTGATACAGTTATGATTAGGAAGATCCTCACAATTAGTGAGATAAGTGAAGGTGAAGGCGTTTTTGTATCAATGACCACAAAGCTATTAATTTTACAAGCGTCCTTGTCAAGTATACACAAAGCAGCCAAATTCTACTGTGTTGGAAAGTCTTCCGCGAATGCTTTTTCCTGGAAATTAGCCTGCTCATGTGAAACTTCAGAAAAGATATTGGCCTTCATCACAAAGTTGCGGAGTGCTGGATTTGAACCCTATATTATCGATATAACAAAAGATTTTGCAGGCGCATTTTAACTTTCCGATGTTATCGATCACTTCATAGAGAAATACAATTTGCAAGTGGGATTTTCTGAAAATTCTTTATACATGGAATCGGATATGGTCGAGTCATCAGGCAATACCTGTTTCATTTGCAAAGAGGGGGCGACGGGTATTCAACGAAAATTATACTTAAAGTTCCTACAAATGCTGCAAACACGAACTGTTCGAACAGATATAGGAAACCGCTGATTTGATTGGTGTACTATGTCAATCACTTTTCCGTAGCGAGAGATGCATCTTCTAATAGAAAAATGACTAGAGCTGAAATTAACGTTCCGTGTTTCAATGGTCATATTCCTAGTCTTGAGTATCTCACTGCAGTAGCTAATCAATTTACGAGCATGAAACCTCCACACCTAATATGGAGTACTTCATATGCAAATACGTGGTCAGCGTTTGCCGATTGTTTTAAACATATGCTAATTGTCGTCGATGAAACATACAAGTCGTCTAAAAAAGAGATCGGCCTTGTAATGGTAGCCTATGCTTACAACAGCTACACGCGAGATATATATATCTGGATTTACTTTGAAAAACTGGGCAGTTCGTGGGCAACAAATACTAGCCAAATACGCTCTCTGAAGTACTCTACCGATTGACCTCATCACTGTAGCATCAATTTCAAAGCGTATGGAAGAAGAATGTCTTGAAATCAGTGGATGGCAGTATAAAAATAAAATGAAGGCGGGTCAACCGGATTTTACCCATTTCACAGATCATAAGGGTATTTTCAAATGTATTCCATCGATGACGGACACCCATATTTTAAAATGTGGCTTCATACCTCATCACAATATTGTACCCCACATCGAAAATAAAAGGTTCAATAACAATTTTATAATCCCTGCCACTATACGCTGAAAAATGAGTTGTCAATCATCCTACCAAATCCAGTTCAAATTTTACAAAAGGATGTTTACAATAAAGTCTCACTGTTGTATTATCCGAGTGGATCTGAGTCTTCATCACCCAATATCAGAATGGAGCCAGCACAACTAATTACAGAAGAGGGAAGTCCACCTATTTATTCAAAACCCTTAACACCGACATTAATAAATCAGCAAATTATCCTATCGTAAAGCTTCGTAAACTTTGACGAGGCTATTATGATGTGATACATATTCTCCGAGCGAAAACATCTAACGCATATCCTATACTTTATATTAACAATATGGGAAGCATTATGGCTGTGTACTGTAATGAACAATTACATTCTGAGCCACACTCACTGTTATTGGTCATAATAGGAAATTATCAGGCACACATGTTGGTGATGTGAAACTGACCCTCATAGACACTTCTAATCAGTAACAGTATTGCGACATCTTCGGCTTCCATAGTTAATAAAAATGTTTATATTTTGTAGGTTTCCTCTTTTTATATCAAAATTTCTAAAAAGATTTCTGCGTCGCGTCGCGTCGCGCTTGGTGGGCGCCATTCACCGCGTCGCGTCTCGTCGCGTCGCTTTCCGTCGCGCTTGGTGGGCACAGGCCTTAATGCAAGTAACTCCATTATATATGAAATTTCGTTCTACTCCTAACATTTTACAGCCTTCTATCAAACACTTGTATACGGTATGTCAATAAAAACAAGTATGTGTTATCACCTAGAATGTAGTAGAAATGTTATTCATTACATATCACCACAGCTATTTGATGTTGTACTCACTAATTCTCTATATATCTAGAAAGCTAGTATGGCAACTTATCTCTCCATATAGGATTTATTGCGTATGTGCCAATATAATCTCTATGTTTGTCGTAATAACAAATGAGTCTGATCAAATTATTCCCTGTCTTAAAACAATGACTTTTAGTGGAAGAGAGAGTTAAGGAAGAGTAAGACCGGGTGGAACAGGAGAATAGTGAAAGACAGACGCCAGATAAAACGGAGTAAAAGAAAAATAACAGGATGTGAGAGAGGAAAAACATATAAACATATATATATATACCTCTTGTTTAGGTAGAGTAGTAGAAAGGTAGGTCAATATTTTATGCTATAAGAGACACGAAGAAGAGCGAGATAGACGGTTTTCTTATCAAATGAAGTAGCTTAGCCACATTTTACCGTGCATACAGTATGGGGATTCAAACTGATCAATAATAGCAAAACATATGTATAGAGGTTGTTAATGCTATTGTATTGGGTTGAGGGTCTTAATTTAACTTTGTCTCATTTCTCTCCACCTATTCATTAGTTGTAGTTGATATACTCTGACGGGGAATGCAGATGAGGTGTGCACTGTGTATTAATTAGGTAAATATATTCTAATATACTGAGGTATTACTTTAGCTCGCAGCTAATTAACCTGTAGGTTAGTTAATCCTCAACTCTGGAAGACCCCGTAAACATATTTCAAATTTTGTATAGAACGTAATATCATAATTTTCTATAAAAATGTATTACATTTATATAATAAATTTCACGGATATTTTTATTGAATTTTCTATGTAGTATTGTTATAATATGTAGCATGCATATCAATCAAAGAATTTGTATTACATTAATATATATTAAATTAATTTTATTATACGTAGCAAGTATTCTTACAGAGTGTTTAGATCTATTTTAGTAATAATAACAAATTTTAATATTTAATCCATAAAAAATTTAAATATTTTGTAATCCATTGGTAAATAACAATAATTAGCATTGGCTATATTGTATAACAAGAACATTTCTGCTATATGGTTTCTGGTATATGGTATATGGTATATGGTATCGTATATGGTATATGGTATATGGTATCTGGTATATGGTTTCCGTATATGGTCATTGTAAAACTGAGTTATTTAGTCAATATACATTCGGTCTTATTTAATACATTTCACAAATACAAATCGATATAGGTCATAGTATATGGAGAAACGGTTTTTTAATATTTAAACAAACTACTCCGTTTAGTCTGTAAAAGTTTTTTGAAACTTACTGGAATTTGGTGTCATTATTTGGGTAAAATGTTTAGTTATTTTGATGACGTCATAGTCTAAGTTCCCAAATATATATGGTAATTGTACCCAAACAATGAAACCATCCACCAGTTACGTTGAGAGAACTCAGATATAACGATTCCGTTTTTTAATGTTTTTGTTAGATTCAATTAATTTGACTTTAAAAAAATAATACTTTAAAGTAGTCAAAAAATGGCATGTAGAATCTGATAAGATGCCTAAAAATACTGGATATCTGTTGCTGCTATATACAGTCCTCTCAAACTAACTGAAGGATGGTTTTGATAAGGAAACTTCTATTCTCGTCATATTATATTATATCTATTTTTTACAATCGATTTAGTTCAAAAATTCATATTTTAACCACGAAACCAAAAATATATTTTTAAATTGCACGTCAAAGTTTTTATATGGTCATCAGTTTTAGGTAATTAATGTATCAGTTTTTATCCCCCCCTCCCCCTCCTTATACCGCAAATCAATCCACAAAGCGGTAATAGTTTTGCTATTTTATTATTTAATAGTAGTATGTTATTGCTTGATACAAATTTACATGTTTATTATCCTTAAGTTATTGTTAGCGTCTTTTAAATATAAACTGTTTTTCTATATTTTACATATAAAAAAAAAATATATATACAAGATTTAATTCACGAGTGGTTTATGACACATCATTAATGTCAAAATATACACAATAATAAAGCGATGGAATCAATAATAGTGACAACTAAAATTTTCTCAATAAATTCTAATTTTATAAATTAACATTTTTAATTGCGAACTCAAATCGAATACATTTTAAAAATATTTTTCAATGTACCTAATACTATAATTATTATTTAATATGACTTTTACTTTTGCGAGTTTGAATCCCAGAGGTATAATATATCTAATATTGGAATACCGCTATACATCTCCGCGTTTTTAAAATAGTACTTAAAGATACATAATGAAAAATTACATTGGAACCCAACATATAAACTGTGAAAGTGTTTTTGTGTATATTTAGTACTATTACACAATTTGATAGTATTTTGTCTGAGATCTACAGTGCTGCAGACCTTTAATTAATTTCAAAAGATACACAATAAGAGCTATATTACAAATAAACAGATGTATTACAAATAAATATATTGAACAAAATAAGTTAATTAAATTTCTCTTTATCGATTGAAGTTTATTCCCATTGGCTATATAATATAATATGTAACATAAAACAGCGTGTTTATATACTTATATTTGTCAACTCCGGTTAGTTGACTTTAAATTATATATTATAATCTATATCTATCTTAGAATCTATATTCGAAATAATATAAACATGGAATTTTTTTTTGAAATGGTATAATTTATTACAAATCATTTTGTAACAAATATATACTTTTTATTGGAGGAATTTTGGAATCATATATTTATCGAAATATTTTATTCGTTAATAATATGTAATTTCGCTTATTAACGAGAACACAAATTCTTTAATTTAAAAAGGATATCATTGCATTTTTGTATTGCAATTTTTACAATTTTTTTTTTACTGGTAGATCGATAGTACTTTAAATCTGTTAAAATCTAGTTTAAATTTGATAAAAAATGCTATTGCATACAAATGCGAATTACGCTAAAACTGTGAAAATAGGTAGGTCTATACATTTTTGGACAAATAATCGCAAATGCTCATTCACAAAAAAAAGTTATTTACTTTTCGAATAATGGATTACTGTGCTTATATCATTCTTTCCAGATATCTGACTCCGTTTCAATGATTTGTTTTATCTTTGTAAGTCTTAACACGTTGAAGACATTTAGATTTAATTAAGGTATGTAGTTAAGAGTTAATATATGACAGATTTATAAGTAATATTAATGTCCTCAATGCTTTAAAAACCTATCTTCGAGCGAGTATTGTATATAATACATTTTTATTTTGTATTCTGTTTCTCGATTTTTTTCTCTAATGTTATTGATTGTATGGTCTAGCTAGAAACATACAAATATTTTCTTTTAATTGCCCTGGTTACTGTCATTATAGTTTATGTGGACACTGTAAATACTAAATACATTCTGCATATTAAAGCTAGATATTTCCATTTGTTAAAAGTAGATATTATTACCGAAAAGGAATTTTTATGTATATATGCAAAATGGGCGAAAATTTAAGAAAAAAAGTTTTGCAGTTTATAATATGCATCCATGTAATAAAAAATTGTGTTGAGTATATTATGTACTTACGATTATTAAAATGATTATATTAAAATTTTGAAAAAAACTTTTATTTTATTAGAGTAACTCTATTTTATTACAATCTCGATAAGCACAATTTTAATTATAATAATATTACAAACAGGCAAATGGTATTGTTATATTATGATTTTAATGTGATGTTTTATAATAAATATAGATTATTACTGAGATTATAAAAATGTGAAATAATTGATAAATATTATAAGTATTATTTGAAATTGGGTGAGGGCTGTTTAATAATCATAATGTAAACTAAACGGAAAAACTCTATATAATTGATATTTAAGAAATATATATAACTTCTAATCTATAATCTTCCATGACAAGGTCATTTGACAAATCCAGATTATGTTTATTATTAACTAGAAGGTCATATTTATTATGCATAATCCGGTTGCATTCTTTGCAGTATAAGAATGTTTTCTCAAAAGTAAAGTTTTAAGGAGAGCGATGATCGTGTGTTTATCATTGGTCGTTTGTTGTGATAAATGTTGTTTGACAATTAATGGTCCATTTCTAACTCAAAATTCATAACACATTTAGCCTAAAATCTGCATTTATCTACTAAATTGATACGTACAAGAATCCTAAATTGAGGCTAATTTTTCAAATTTCTGCAAAAGTGTATTCTGTATAATCATACATAATAAATAGTACAACAATACAATAACTGTTAAAATAACTATTTTGTAACAAATAAAAATAAATTATAGTTAGAAAACGAAATTGAATATTTCTCCGACACGAGTCAACATAATCAATAATAAGACAATATAAGAAGTTGGTATATTTTGGTTTTATATTATAATTTTTTACTTTCCACAAGGTCAAAATAAATGTTGTTATCTGAAAAAATTATGTAGTTTTTATGAGTAATTCGAATGTTAAATATGAAGGAAAACACTGAACAAGATTGAACTATTTTATACATATACAGGCAAAGAATGTCATAATTTATTATTTTAACACATTATGCCTGTTATGAATTAAATTAGCATTTTTTTTCGTTAATAATAATAAAATTAATAGACAACTTAAACGAACATGTAAAACTGCTGGTCTTATGTTTATCATAAACTACAGTATATACAATAAATAATATTCAAAATATTAAATGTGTTAAGAAACAGTATTATCTGCTAGTAAAATATTGACAAACAAAAAGTGGATATGATCGTTTATTGTTTTCAATGACTTTGATTTTCAAACGGCCTTTTTGAGTCGCAATTGAATTAAAACAAGTAAATGCAGCTTTTATATATATATATACATTATCTATTTATTGACTTCGCCAAAAAATGCCTCTTATTTTTTTCACAGTAAATCCAACTTTTGAAATGGGATATAATTAAAAAATGTATAAAATTGTACAAAAATGTATAAAATATTAAAATGTATAAAATAAAAAGAATACCAGGAACAAATAATTAGTATTGCAAAATATGCATAACATGGAACATTTGAATCCTAAAACTGTTGTGCAGGAAAAATTTTGCTATATTTTTTCCATATTTAGTTGAATTTTCAATAGTACAGTCAATTAAAAATGTTCATGACTCATACATTTTTTGTAAATATGACATTATCTTATATCTATCTTACTTTCTTGATGTCAATCGTCTTTAAATAATTTGTATACTAAATTTTTATTATATTAAAAATGGATAAGCCTTAAAAGTTTTACATTATATTTGAGGTCTGAGAAACAATTATGTTCTATTTATATTAAAAATATTTTTTTACGAATATATCTATTTTAGCATACATTTTTTTAAAACATATAATGGAATAACAATAATTGAATAAAATTGGCATTATAATTATATTTTCGTTGTATATAAATATATTTGTATAGATTTATGGATTTATGGATCACTATATATTTTACCCACGTCAATATATCATTAAAAATGATATACGTAATGTAAATTATTACTTATGTTATAACAATTTTTAAATTTTTATATCAAATAAGTTAAACTTACAATTGAAATATGGATTATGTAATTAATTATTTATTGGTTTAGAAATATTCGACCAATGAGAACTCCACATATTAAGGAAATGCAAGTTTGGCTAATAACTATAGTTCATTAGCATTGTTTTCATCCCAACTACTGAATTGAACTTCAGCGTTTTATCTGTCTTTATAATCTCTCTACAACAGCTAGAATACTAATTTTATCAATATGGATTCCACTAACAACTAAAAACATGACCGACCAATATGAGACTAGCGACATGTCTCCAACGTCAGTTGCAGTAGCAGCGACGTCAGAAGAAAATCACAACAATTATTTCCCGCCGAAACCCCCCCCACTCCCACCCCGG
>JAUZND010007900.1:0-10148 GCA_034780555.1 Coelogynopora nodosa | reverse complement strand
CTTCACCCCCACCCCCAATTTTTTCTTCTTTCATAAATAGTATTTATACAGAAGCTATCGCAGCTAAAATTCATTCCACTTTCACTTTTTGACGTGAACGGTCTTATTAGAGCGCTATCGTCTACACTTTCCAAGACGCTATATTATTTTATCTTTATCTCATGGCAACACTTTTCATTAACGCTGCTGATGTCACAAGAGATTTGGGTGATGTCGCTATCAAGCTTGGTCAAGTTGTCAAGACTGGTACGGACAAGAGCAATAATTCCCGTCATTATTGTCAATCGATCCGGACTGCTGAAGGGAATTCACAAGTATTTATTTTATCATCTATTATGACTAAACAATATAATAACTGGGTGGCTGAAAATGGTCGCTTGGCTATCGAAAAAAGTGACTATCTTAATCTCTACGAAGCAATCACTGACTTTGAGAGTTAGGCTAACAAGACACTCAACTCAACACCGAATGTAACTCTTTCTGTTCGATCAACCTATAATTCATCGTTTGGTCATAATAGATGATAAAATATATACTTGTATACAATAATGACGGGTACTCTTGGTCTTGTCCGTACCAGTCATGACAACTTGACCTAGCTTGATAGTGACATCACCCAAATCTCGTGTGACATCAGCAACGTTAATGAAAAGTTTTGCCATGAGATAAAGATAAAATAATATAGCGACTTGGAAAGTGTAGACAACAGCGCTCGAATACGACCGTTCACGGCAAGAATTGAAAGTGGAATGAATTTTAGCTTCGATAGCTTCTCTATTAATACTATTTCTGAAAAAAACTCGACTATTCCAGACTATAGTTTTATTGGCAATTCTGTATGTTGGTAATGTAAAATTCACTGGCTAATCCAGATTTAATTTAATCAATAACAAGAAATATTTCCTCTTATTTGAGCTATCTTCACACTAAGAAACATAACATGTTTTAACTATATGAAGCGCCTGCGAAATAAAATGAAACTGCTTTCTGCATTTATTATAATTTTGATCAAGGATGACTTAATCGTGAATAATTCAGCTACTTTACCTACTTACAATTTACCTACTTTCAATATATTAGATAATACCTCTATACTTATAGATTTATCTCGATTCTCTTAAGAGACATATATATTGAATATTAAAAGTATACAAATAACAGCGTGTTGTTCAGCCGATAGATGCTGGAGTGATGAGACACTTTTTCAAGAGAAATATAGTAGGCGACTTGCAAAATGACTTTTGGTGTCATTTAACGAATTTCAGCCTCAATCTACTATAGATGCAGTGTATTGATAATCATCGTTGGCTCATTTGTCAACCACGTCAGAATTACCTTCTCAATTCATATAATATATTAATCTCTAATACGTATTGTCTCCTAATCCGGAATTTTTCCTGTGCATTTAGGAAACACGGATTTATCAGGGTTATAGACATGTATGTCAACGTTACTTTTTCTTATTTTAAAAGCCTTTCAATACTACTTTTATTAATACATATTAAACATAGTGCTCTATGTGATAACTCACATCTACTTATTCATTATTTTGTCAGACGAACAATTTATCAAAAAAATTATTTTAAATTAGCAATATCTATAATTCTCTTACTATTTTAACTAAAACTATTTTAACAGGGTGGCCAATCTTCCTGACCATAAAAAGTTCCCTGACTTTTTAAAGCTTTTTTATTACAATGCTATCACATAAAAAGATATTGTATAATATAAATAAATTTTATTTATACCGCCTCCACTATCCCACCTCCATTTTTCTCTTCTTTTAAGTTTGCAAGAACTCAATGCATGTCTTTCTTATGCGCTCATTTACCTGCAGATTTTCTTTCAATCTGAGAGGGTTGCTATTGTCCAAGTACCTGGAGTGTGCCAGGCGTACATGATTGAGCATGCTTATTTACTAATCTCAATTTTACTGAGATCCAAACCATAAATCAGTTGCAGAGAATCATCCCACAATTGATTCTTCCAGCTTATTTGTTTGCAGGTGGATTTTATTAATGCTAGACCCAGATTCCACACTGGAATCTCCATGAGATAATATCAAGACCGGCTTCACAACTTTCCAAATGTCTTTCTTCTCAGCATCTTCTGCAAGAATATGTGAATAAAAACAGTCAAAACGATGTTCTTGAGAAGTCGCTGAACTGCAAAATTGCATTATATGCAATATCTGCGGAAATTCTTTGTGAATCATGCATCAAAGTCGCCAAAAACTTGAAATGTGTTTGAGCTAAGTCACAATCCTTTGTTATTGCTGTGAGGTTCAAAGAAGAGACTGCTGTTGTAAGCTTGTACTTCAAGGGTGACCATTCAAGAATATTTTGTGCCATCTTCACAAGAAATGTGCGACATTCCATTCTGAACTCAAACAATTGTTTGTGCATGCATTTCGTTTTGTTAGGAGACTACTTGCACGTACCAACACCAATATCTACCTCCTTTGCTTTATAAGAATCTGTTAGCATCTGTTTAGCAATTTGTTTAGTCGAGCAACCGCTAATTATTTACTGCTTTACACAAGTTTGCTCAAATAATCCACAAGTGGAGGTGACAGTGGTGATAGGTTCTGAAATTTTACTAAGAAAGGTTTGGTCGATATGCAAAACACATATTAAGTAGGTAAAATGTAGATTCTATTTCATTTATTTGTTCAAATCTGATTCATTACAAGTATAAACCTATTTTACAAACACTTGTTTTTTTAAATTTTTCCTGACTATGCAATAATTCGCGGACTTTTCCCTAATTTTCATTCCCTGACCTTTTTCAAAATTTCCTGATTTCTCTGATCAGTGTCCATACTGTTTTAATATATTAATATAGTCGATCAAAGTTAAACGATCAAAGCATCATGTAAGACTCTAAAATAACACATAGATTTATAATAACAATTTTTTCGTTTTTAACTGTACCTTCTTCTAATTTCATAATTCAAATTTCTACAAGTTTTAGAGCTACATACTTCAAATAAAGATATTTTAGTCGGTATATCATATACGGAATCAATAATAAAAAAAATGAGAAATTGTCCTATGAAGTAAGTCGTTAAATAATATTACCTTTAAACGACTTATAAACTTGAACTACCTTTTTGCATTTTTGTATTATTACATACTTCTTGTGTAAAGTTGTGTAACACGAATTAAACAAGCTATAAGAATGTAAAAACAACCATTTGTTACCGAAAATATTGCATACTATTTCTATAATATACATAAAATATTATGTCGTCTATTAAAGTATATCATTTAATGATGCCATGTAAAAAAATTGTTTTCATTAAACAAACAACTATTTAATTATATAGCAGGAGTAATGTAATTGATAGTAAAATCATTTACAGTCAATCTTTGAATTAATTTACACATTTTGAAATCAGTTAAGGCAGTAATAAGGTCACGAATGTCATGTACATATAATTGCAGTAAGTAGGTCACGAATGTGATGTATAATTGCAGTACCCTAAGTAGGTCACGAATGTGATGTATAATTGCAGTAAGTAGGTCACGAATGTGATGTATAACTGAAGTGAGTTGGTCACGAATGTGATGTATAACTGCAGTGAGTAGGTCACGAATGTGATGTATAATTGCAGTAAGTAGGTCACGAATATGATGTATAATTGCCGTAAATATAGGTCACGAATGTGATGTATAATTGCCGTAAATATAGGTCACGAATGTGATGTATAATTGCGATCAGGATAAAAAAGAATGACTGCATTGGAACTAGAAAATTAAATTATAGAACATTCAAAAATCAATTTTATATGATTTAGACTGGAATAATTATGAGTATTTTTATTTTTAAAAGGATAACAAATTTACATATAAGCGGATCAAAATATAATCGTACTATAATATATGATTAATTTGTAACTATTAACATCGTATTAAAATAAATATGATTTTAAAACTTAATAATTATTTTCCACAAATGATTCAGATATGATCAATATTTTCATAAATATCTATATATATGTGGCTTCATAATATCTTGATTAAAAGTGTCATAACTATTGTCATAACTGTTTCCTCTTTGAACCGATTTTTAATTGATAATTATTTTTTTGCTCACGTGCATTTTTAATTACACGTGAGTAGAATGTCGATTACTATAGTACATGATGATTTCAACAAAAAATATATTTTCAATAGCCTCTATTCTAAAGTACAATAGATAGTCTAGATTAGTATAGCTACTTTAGCAAGTAGTAGCTATTCTAAACTTAATTCCTAAGTTTTGATTTCATAGGTCAAGTTTTAGTTGGAATTTTTTAGAAAATATATAATACTTGACAATTTTATCAATTGATCATGTGACTTGATGATTTTACAAATACTTATTGTTATATACAGGCTGAAAACTCTCTTTATAATTCGCCAATAAATTTGTTAATTCATGCGCAGCAAGTGCTTCTATTTTATTTTATATAGGCCCAACAGTCTACTCTGGATAATGTGAACTTACAAAGTGCAATTTACCATTATTAAATTCATTATTAATATAAATTTATTATTCATTATAATTAAACTGACAATTCATTATTATTATGCTCAGAAGCTAAGCATAACATATTTTTACATCAATTGTGAAATCTATGACATTTAAATTATATATTAATAAAATACATAAAATAATTTGTAGTCTTAATTTATTTGTACTAACCAATTTTTAACATAAAAAATACATGAAAGTATTGGAAAGCAATAAAATAATAAATATAATAATGAAACCAATAATCAAAGTTTGCAATACAATTATTTATAAACTATTTTAATTGGGGTAGAGCAATTTTAATAAGTGATATTAATTTAGTAGCAACTTCTAAAGCAATATTTTAAAAATAAAATTGCGCAAGTTTATTTGTTTATATGTAACTATAGAAATTACCTAATTTTCTTAACTGTCGCATAACTAGCAGAGTCGTTAGATTGATCATATAGTGTAATAGGTGAGTTTTATAACTAGCGACAGAAAAGTGTCACAGTATTATAAGAATAATTTACTCGCTTAACTATTATGAGAAGCAGAACTACTAAACTTAAGTAGAAAACTAACCTACAAGCTTGTATTATTTGCGTGTTCTATGGCAGTATATTATCGGGTGCTCATTGTGTCATTGCTTATTGTTCAATTGCTCAATATTCTCATTGGAGCAATAACATTGTAATGATACATTTAAAGTATATGGAAGCACTATATACCTTCATGTCTCAAGCGGCTCTATGATTGATGTCTGCAAGATATTTAGTATGTAAGGTAATTAGTTACTGACGACCATAGACTTATTGCAATATATATTGTAAGTCTATGATGATAACATACACAATATTGTGAAAGCCTTTTAGACTGTTGATAAGCATTGTGAATTGTCATTAAGTATATTGTTAATGTTATTTATTTAAAAGAGATTGTTTTATATAACCTAATATTTAAATAAATTTTATATTCTATCATTTTTAAACTGTTACAACAGCATGACAACAGAAAAACGCAAGATCCGTCTTATATTTCAATTAGGAAGTAACAACTGGCAATCTTTTGAGCCATTTGAACCAGGTACCGGTTCCGGTATCCTTCATGAGAACATACACAATGCCATTAATCGACTGTATGGTGACATGAAATGTTACTCTGTGTGGCCAAGCGCCCAACAAGACGGAGACCCGTTGAGGAAAGATGTTAAAGTAATTCGACTATCGCACCCGATTCCCATTTGCGAAGGAACTCTAATGACCGCCGATGGCGGTGAGCGATGGCATCAATATGATGAAAAAAGATTCAAGGATTATAGAGAGCATTTCGAGAAAGTGTGTTTCGAATATATGCAAGAAATTGAAGAAGTAATTCATAAGGACGAGAATGTTGAATGGGTTTTAGTTATTATTCATCACGCCTTTTTGAATCCAGTGATAATGAGAAACGTTCTCTTACGACGTTGTCGAGAATTGGGGAAATCACGTCCTCCTTTGGCATGTTTCAGTCACGGGACCGGTTTAAAAATGTACCAAAATGAAGAAGACGAAACATTACTTGAATACCCACCAATATTTCATAAATGGATGCTAGAGCAAAAAGTATTTGAAAATGTAGATCCGGAGGAATCTGAACCTTTGTTATGCGGTTTCTAATCAAATAAAAGAGAATATTCAGCATTCCTTTCCAACCTTTTCTGCATCTAGAATCTTGATGATGGGAGCTGCAATGGATCCTGAGGTATATTCAATATTTATATATAACAAAAACTATTCTTTTTTATTCTTAAAAAAGATATAATTTATATTAAACTTTTCAACCCCCTAAAAATGAAATACTCTTATCTAAATATCAATAAAAATTAATTTAATTATTGTTTTTTCTATGTAACACGTTCGAAAATAAGTATTGTAACTAATAATTTTTATATACATTTATATCCACTCCGCCGAATGTTCTAAGCATCTTACTACTTTGGGTCATGTATTACTATTCTAATCTTTGTCCGTAGTTGTTCTCATATACTGGCTTAACACTTTCAACAGAATGACATATGCCATGTTAAAAAGTTCTAAACCTGTTGCATTATGTACAAAGTTTGCTCAGATTTATTTTCTTGTGTTTATTTAGGTTGTATTTATTGGATATTTGATTTTACAAATACTTTCTAAAATCTAGTAAATTTCTATTCTTTCTATATCTACAATATATCTACAGTATATCTATATTAATATCTATATTTATATTCATATCATCATTATATATATTATATATTATTATATATATTATTATTATATATATATTAGATAACAGTTGTCAAATTGAATAGAATAAGAAAATGTATGTGAAAAAGCGATCTCGGTTATTTTGTTTCGGTTATTATATTTCGAACCTTTTATGGTTTTTATATTTAATAAATAGTTTAATGTTAAAAATAATGTAATTAACATTATTTGTTTAATTTGTAAAATTTATTTGTTAATTTTTAAATTTTTATATAAAAAATAAAATTGAGTAAGGATTAATACAAAGTCCGAAAGCGCTTTTTCATCTACATTTCTTTATTTATTTCTTGTAATCGTGCTATGTTTTTCCAAAATTGAATTATATTTATTTAAAATAACAATCTTTATCTGTCTACCCCAATATCCATATTCTACAATTATATCTTACATGTATTCATATTTTAATTACAATTTTGTTTTAGATTTTCCATTTACAAAAAGACGCGAGTCCTAAAGAAATATTGAGTTCTCTTCAAGTAATGCATTTCGATGAAAAGCGCCATTCTTTTACTCCATCGACAAATAAATGCTTAGATTCTTTCTCACAAATTATTGTTTTTGTAGGAAAATTTGCTAAATGGAAAAGAATAGATTGTTTAATAGCTGCCGCTAAAATCTACGAGCCAAAAATAAATCCAAACATTTGTACTTTAATCATTGGTTCCGGAGAGGCTGGTGACGTGTTGACTTTACAGGAAGAAATTGAGAATACAACTTCTAGTGTCTTTTTATTGGGTCCTCTTCCACAGTCGGTTTTGGCCAAGATATTCAGTGTCTCTCAAGTTGGAGTATTCCCTTCCAAGGATGAACCTTTTGGATTGGTTTTTATTGAATGTATGGCCACCGGATGTCCTGTTATTGGGGCTGCATCTGGGGGACCCCGTGATTTTGTCACTGATGCGGTTGGAGGTTTAGTTGAAGAAGTTGATGATACATACGAATTTGTGCAGAAATTGGCTGACATGGTAATAAAAGCGATCGAAGAAAATTGGAGGAAGAATAAGGAGAAAGAATGTTTATCGCTATCTGCTAAATATACAATTGGTCAGATGACTAAAGCTTTGATTGACGAGAGCTTTAAACAATTGAAATAACTTAACTGACTGTGATTATTCTTATGTGCATAGCATGATAGACATCAATAAATTGTATATTGAATATATTATATTGAATTAATGGAAGTTGATTATATTGACAGAGAGGTTTAAGCTGTCACATTCATTTTAGAATACAACGAGTAAACAAATATTGTTTCTTTGAAATGTTTTACGAATATTATGTTTCTGTAGTTTATTATAATACCATACCTATCACACCACATTGATATTTTATATAACTAATTTAAATATATGATTATTTTTTTCTTAATAATATAATTTAAAATGTTTTAATAAGAATCATGTATATTTAAAACAATGTATACTACGTATATTAATGTAAATTAATGTAGGCCTATGTATTTAGAAAATAGATAAAATGTTAAAACAATTATGTTGACAGGTCGACTACAGAAAAGTAATTTGAAATTATACTTGCAAGACATATTTAGATATAATTATTTAATACGCAAAATTATAAGTAGTGATAACTTTATTGGCATCGAATTATGAGGTATCGAAAAATATAAAAATATAAAAATATAAACTTAAAATGTATATATAATAGCAATCGATTATCTCTTTACAAGCAAAAATTATATATAGTTGATGATTTTAATTTTATTCATATTTATTTATGTGTTACACTTAGAGGTTTCCAACGTTAGTTATTGTTGTGACATATGGGACATGTCCAAAGGATAAAAAAACCAAATATATTATTTGATAAAGTTGAAAATCAAAAAATGAACAAACTCTTATAGAAAGTAGTCAAAAAGGATGAAATGTATTTTGTAGTTAAGGTTATATTACTATTTCTTTGATATTTTATGTTTTTAGTTGAATTATTTAATTGTTAATATTGGTATTGTTTAATTAATAAAACCGTCTTATTTGTTTACAAATATAAATATAAATTAAAACTCGATAAATAATAAAAATATGAAAAAGAATTTTAAGAATATATTATTAAAATGCGGTTGTGCAGTATTCTTTTTTGACAATGTGAAATAGGGTTGTTTTTAAAAAATCTAATATAATGTATTTACTTGTGAAAATACCATTATAGAATAAATTTATTAACATACAAACCTGTGATTGCGTAGTAAAAGTATTACCAAGCACTTTTTAAAATAATTTAAAGAACCATAAAGACTGTATTTGTGTCAAAAGTAAGTAAGTGGCACTAACATGTACTTTATAGAAATTGATATAAAATTAGATAATTATTTACTAATGTAAAACCGATATCTGACGTAACATGTTTCAATATAGATGTTTTAAGTTTTAAATTTTGAAGTTATAAATATCTTAATATAAGTATTTTAAATGAAGCTACAGAAATAAGAAAAAAATTCTTAAAAATATGAGAAATTAACAGAGTATAATATTAATATAAAACAAAGAATTCAGAGCGAGAGACTCTCTCTAGATACTTTGATACAACAACCTGACATTTATATAGTGTTATCTATAAGTATAAATTGATCAAGTAATTAGAATTACTTATTACTCCACTAGCATCCTAATGACCTTTCTTTAAACTTGGGTGCTCAAATAATTTGCAACTTTCATTTCAGTTTATTAACTAAAAACAAACATTTTCTTATTTATATATCTACATACCATTCTAATATAATGCCACCATTTTATATAGAATAGTGTCATCTAATTTTCCTACGGATATTAAGCAATTCTAGAAAATTATTGGAACAACAATTTTTAAAATGTTAACAAAATCTGTTTCAAATCTTAGGAGTAAATAAGAATAATTTACTGGCTAAACTATTATGAAATATAGAACAATAACATAGTCTAAGTAGAAAACCAACGAACAAGTTTTTATTATTTACGTTTTTTATAGCTGTATGTTCTCGTACACTGAAAGATATGGGAATATTAACATTGTAATGATATACATACCTATATATTATAGTTTATGGAAGCACTATAAACCCATATTTCTCAAACCGCACAATTATTGATTTCCGCTAGATATTTAGTAATCAATGTAACTAATTAATGACGACTTACACAATATTGCGGAAGCCTTTTAGACTGTTGATAATGAGTTGTGAAACAGCTCGACATTAAGTAAATAATTAAAGATATTTATTTTAAAAGAGAATAGTGTAATATTTGATCATTTTTAAACTGTTACAACAGCATGACAACAGAAAAACGCACATTCCGTCTTATATTTCAATTAGGAACTAACAACTGGCAATCTTTTGAGCCATTTGAGCCAAGTACCGGTTCTGGTATC
>JAUZND010007899.1:18048-30500 GCA_034780555.1 Coelogynopora nodosa | reverse complement strand
AAGTTGCAACATCTAATATGTTAAAAAATACTTTATTCGGCCACCTATTTGTCTGGCGAGAACATGTAAATTCGTGGACTAATTTGTCAAGAGTATCAACAGGTCTTTTGGATGAATTATAGACGTGAGCTGAATACCTTTATTTGTCTAGCTATATATATACAACTATAAATAGTTGTGATGCATTTGCACCGGCAGCATAATATTTGTAGTTAAGAGTTAAGGGTTGTCACAGAACAGGAAGTACGTGACATTATCATTTTATTTTTTGACACAGGTATATTCAATGTATTATAATAGAAGTCATAACATTTCAGACCAATAGGTATTACTCGTATTTTATAACAGGCATTCATATTTTAACTGATGCATTTGCGGGTTAATTTTTTTTCAAATACAAGTGCTTTTTGCCCATAAAATATTTTTTGTGCAAACTCTTTATAATTCTTTAGAGATAGTCTTATATTCCTTGGTATATTTCTATTCTCTATACATTCTCTTATTTTCCTTTTAGGCCAAATATAATGTAATCACTTATAATATAAATCTATACCAAAGTTTGAATAAAAATTCGATCCATTTGTAGATATTATAATTTCATATTACTAAATGATTGCAAGTAGTACGTATATTTTTTAACTTATAAACATTTGCATGTCTATTTATATTCACAAAAAGTTCTATATAATTCATAAAGTTATAATTCTTAAAATCAAAGTTATATTAATTGACACCACACGAAATGTTAGTATAATTCATAAAATAATTCATAATTCAAAAAAATAGATAACAATTTATTAAAAAACTATTTTAGTCAATTTGTTTGATGACTATTAGTGCAGAAAATAAATAATTAAATAGATATTAGATATATATATCTAATCAAGCAATATAAACTCTCTCAGTTTGAGCCAAACTAAGATATTAGATAATAAATAAGTGAACTCACTAAAATAAACAAATCTTTAAATTCTGAAATGTAGTCATATATCAATATTAATCACGGAAATTACAAAAATTATATCATTTAAAAAGTTAATTGCAGAATATTTAAAAAAAAAGTCGAATTTATAAAGTAGATTAGAAATGTGAGGGAGCCATTAGGAAACAAACGGTTTGAAACATTATGCAAAATTTAGTTTATGATAATTTACTTAAAATGTAACACATTAAAAGCAACATAATTTCGTTGAAATAATGTTTATGATCTATTATCCGAAAAGAGTTATAGTAATTGATACAGATTAGCCTCATTTCTGGACAAATTTATAAATGTGTAGAATAGTTTGAGATACTATTGAGTACAACCTTTTTCATCTATTATGAAATTGAGTTTCACATTATAAAAAAAAATTTTTTATTGTAAATCTGTATCCCAACTATGAGCCCAACTCATTTCACAACTGGAGTCTAATTAAACCTTTGTTAGTGGATTGCTTAGTTCCCATAGTATCCCCATAGAAGTTGAATCACCTAGTTACGCATTCAAGAAACTACTTTGTCATCCAGCCTAGATTTCATCAACGTCTACTCTTATTGACGATATCACTGTAAATGTGTGTGCTTAGAGCTTATATTGATCCTTAACATTCTTTTCTTGTTTTTTCTATTTCTCTCTGCGTTTTTGTGTCCTCGTATGACTATACAACAACCCTAACATTGTCCCCGCCACTCCCCCTCAAGTATGGCATGACTGTGTGTCCCTGCTAAAGTATATCTACCTAACTCTCTCTCTTTCTCTGCAAGACAGATCGATGGATCAATAATACAATAAAGCTAGTGCGTCAACAAACTACGGCGTTCTCTCTTACCCCCCCCTCCCCCCCATATCTCGTAACAACCATGTCCCGATGATTAAGCAAAGGCGAGGGCGTTTGAGGTGAACCTTTGCTGAATGGTGGTGATTCAAAGGCTCTTAGCATAAATATAGAGTTGGCAAAAGTCCCCCTAACCTCCAAGCTACTACGTCGCCTCCAATCGCTCTGTAAAGAGCCTAATGTCGCCTTAAGTAGGGCGTTTCTCCCTCTCCCTCAGTTTTGCGCTAGGTTCCTTTTTATTCACAGATCGAGAGTTGGATTAGTGTGCAGAATTGAAGGCGAGTCATACGAAACATCCCTCTATACAATAAATCAATATCCAGCGCTTCAATGGCATCCCAGCCTAACATGCTATACCCATCTCGTAATTTCTCCCTCTGCTATCTAAATGCGGAAGGAACGCAAGCCAAAATTCCAAGATTTGAAGGCCAAGCCAAGACTCTACCTTTCCGCCCCCAACTTGGAAAAACCTCGCCGTTCAGGCTAATATAGATATAATATCAAAACACTGGCACTGCCCTTTACCTAAAAACATTTCCTCTCCACATCGCCTAACCACATCATCTTCATCTCTATGCGTCAGCTGGGATATGCCTGGAAAATATGTTTGATTTATTTTAAACTTTGCATGTCACCATATTGCTATATAATATAGGTTAAATTTAGAAATTGTTAGTGGGTGCTGAGTGCCGACGGATAAATAAAAAATGTAATGCAATAATGAAGTTCCGTAACGTATAAAATAAAATGCTACATATGTACATGTATATTACATTAATAGTTTCGAAATATGATATACATATTAAATAGGCTACATAATATTAATTAAAAAATGTATAATTGCAATGAAAAATATACCAGTAAGTAAATGGCTTGACCACTTATAATAAAGTAAAATATTATAATAATCAATGTGTCGTTTTTTTAAAATATTATTTATAATTAATACAATTGCCTAGATACAATATATGTCAATGACCACAATAGTAAGATCCATGCATAATACGCATACAATAGTTAAATTATTTAACACAATTTTAAAAGTTAATCTAAATAAAATGTCCAAAGTGTAGCATCTAGAGTAAAATATAAATTTTACACATACATCTCCTCTTTCTTTTAGCACTCCTTTCCTTTTCAAGAAGCGATTATTTCGTTAAGAAATAAATTTTATTACAGAAAACTAAATCAGTAATGGTATGTGTAAAATTTATATTTTACTCTATATGCTACACTGTGGACATTTTATTTAGATTAACTTTTAAAATTTTAGAACATGCATTTTTCTGATCAAATGTTTATATAATTGATTATAATTTTTAAGTACAAAAAAATAAAAATTAGGTAAATTATTAACTATCAACATATAGTTTTTCAAATATTCTACATGGCTGATTTTTAAATTATTTTCCCAAAAATAAAATAACTTTAGAATATATTCTGATCATTAGTTAAACTACAAAAAAATTGTATCTGGAGGAGTTAAAATAACTCCATCTCACTCTTATAGGTCAATAAAGGACACACTTAAAAAGCAGTCAGGATCTGTCAAGGCTAAATGTGACTAGATCTTACAAAACCGACGATTTATAAAACAATGAACTAAATACCTTTCTATATTTGTCCCACTTAATGAATTGTAACTAAACATCTGAAACAAATCAATAGACAGACATACTCATTGATCAGTGTCAACAGCTATATTGGTAAGTTATAAGCGCATTGCCACTATCATATTATAATGAACAACCCATTATAAATAATTGGAATCTTAAACTCTTTGTTGGTATGTAGACTTCAGCGAGAAAGAGAATGGAAATGCAGTGCCAACGTATTAACCAGTATTAAATGCGTATATTACAGGTCAAAAAAGACATTGTTAAATGGTCAGTCATATCTGGGTTGACTGCGACCTGCAGTCTCAGAATCACTAAAAACCAGTTTTATTCATTATAGTTTAGTTGCATATAGCCTATATTTGTCCACGTAATCACGAGGGGTGCATGCCTAGTAGTTAAGCATTCTTTCTTGGGTATATATACGATCCTTTTAATAGTCATGTGTATGTAGAAAATCAATGCGAGAGATTGTATTGACCCATAACCAGTTTCCCGTGCAACGTTCAGCTGTGATCTGAAAACGAGATCTACTACATAGATTATGCGTGTGCGTGTGTACGACGAGTCACAAATTGAATCACACCCCGAAAGCTATGCATAACTTCACGTCATTTATCATGACCTAAATTTATGACATACATATACGTGTGTGTATAATTGAGTTCAGTCTTCGGGTGTGGAGAGAAAGAGCGAGTGGAAAGGACATGTTGTCTCTACAATATAATTTCTCTGATCCAAGCTGCACTAGGCATACAGTAACACACAGCTGTACACGAGAGTTTACAGTTGACTTCAGTCACCCAATTTTACTGATCTACAGCTCCGTCTGTACTATATGGAGAGAAAATACTTGACTTCGCTACACTGCAAACTTTCGGGCACTTAGGCATAGCATAAAAAAGTGCGCAGAATAAATTATGGCCAAGAATAGTAAGTTAGTTAATGACGCACAATTCAAGAAACAGTGTGGTTTAGGGTTAAGTTAAACTATAGTACAGCATAAGTGAGTATTACGGCACCCATGCCTGTTTATATCATTATAGCAAGTTAAAATTCAAGGTATCAACCATAGCATCAAAATTAATATAGTTTCTTGACAAAAGGTATAACTTTGAACATTCACGATTAAAACTGACATTGCTAATTCCCGGCTAACTCACTTCCACAAAACATAATTATGAAATAAAACAAGAGAATGTGAATTACAGAGCACGATTTTTTTTATTTATGGAAAGATTCGAATAAACAGCTGTGATGGAGAAGTCAGTAAGTAGTGAGTATAAGTAGTAATACGCTGAAAGATATTTAAATTTGAAAAATAACACTATATAATAATTTATTGTATAAGTAATGTTATATGTATAAATATTGACGTAGAAGATTGGGACAGAGTGCTAGTGACAAGCAGTTCCAAAATACAGCCTATATACAAATGACAGACGCTTTATTGGTACAGAAAATTCAATTCACAAAAACAAAAAATGTTAGAAGGGTAGTAGAGGGCTAGGTGCTGTACACGAGGATGCTTTCCGAAGCATTATAGGAACGGATGACATTATTGTTGTATAGCTATTGGTTGAATATGCTGTACGATTGTGTATCAGCTAAAACAAGGAGATAAATCTACTCAATCAGTAGGTAGATTCAAACAAATCAATAATTTATAGTCAACAACACCAATGTTTAATCTACATGAAGGACAGATAACTAAGTACAACTAACCACAGACCGACAATATTGCAGTATTAGCAGAATACGCCTCGAGTGGATAAAACAGGGGAAAAAAGGATGTAACAATTAACTTAAAAAAAAGAAAACAAATACAATCACATTTCAAGAACGCAATAATAAGAATTAACATTTGGTTAAGCGTCAATCGATCTATATACCCTATACAATAAATCACTGAGAGCTAAAATCAATAAATAATAAATCAATAATTATGTTAAATAGACAGGAGAACATCTAGATGTGTAGGATCACACAATAATATATAAATATACACTCAAAAATTAGAAAGAACACAAGGAATAATGAAAACAATGTTCATTATACACTGATATGATATCTGTGGAAATGATCTGTTGGAGGGGACAATATTTTAGACACTATATATATATAGCAGCGTCTATTGACAATTTTCCCAATCAGTAATCAAAAATATAGTCGCCAGACTATATTACGCAATCAGGGATTCCTGTATATATTACAAGTAATCTATTAAAATCATTTTTCGGTCATTATTCCATTAACTCCGCAATATTAATGCGACAGTTACGATATCGATTTTGGTAATATTCCGCTTACCTTATCATAGTTAAGAATGTTTCTGTCCATTCAATGTCTGACTACCTCTCAACCGTTAAAACAAACTTATTACTAAATAACAGTTGCTGGACACACAGGGGAATACAATGAATTTTTCCAATTTAAGTGTTCTTCATTGTTTAAAGGTAATAATTATGTACAAAAGAACGGAAACGTAATTATCAAATCTAATGCCATTCATTCTGTTTCACTCAATTATGTTTCTGTATTTATTATCATTGAACGAACAAATAAATAATCTAAGTCGTTTAAATTCGAGACACTCTGACATTAATGGACTTACTTTTAAGATGCCAGAATGTCAGTAACACTAACAAGTTGATAGTAGCAACATTACGGAATAGAAACATTGTGTTATAGGTGGGGCCTGCTGTTCACAAACGTATAATACAGGTATACAGACTTAAAGTATGCAATAGTTAGGCCACAGTATTATCATGATCACAGATGTACTAAAAAAAGAGGATTAAATACGTGTAGCGTGTATATATAATAAAGATGCATCTCATATGAATAGAGAATTTCAAAATGGAAATATGAGCACGAAAAAATAGGATAGAAATAAAACACACTCTTTTGACAATTAATTATCACTGTAAATAGACGAGTTCTTAGTTATAGTGTGGGTCTGTACAAGACTGTAGTTATATCGCCGGTAGGTAAAACATAATTACATAGTATTAATATATGACGAACAAGGTCTCTTGTAAAATGAATGGATGGCTGAGTGTGCAAGGTCATATTATGTACGAAAATGATGATATCACAAAACCAATGGGACAAAAAGACAATGGGTATTAGAGGTCAATATAGATTAGACATATCAAATGATTTGGGAAGGGAAGGGAGGGGCTGGAGTTTGAAACTGAGTCTATTCTTATCAGGTTAATATCAGCTAGGAATATCTTTGCTTAGTTAAATAAAATAATCATACACTAATGACTTTCCATTTATTTTTTTCTTATAAAAGTACAATTTAAAAAACATTTAAATAATGAATAAAATGAATTAATGAAATTCAATATTAAAACAGTACAAACTAAAGACATTAACAACAAATGGTTAAAATAAAATAGGAAAAATTATCTTTTCTCTTATTAATAATAAAATACTAAACCAAATTGACATGTTTCGACTACACGTTTTTACTAACCGAATGATAAAAATAGTGAAATTAATTTAATAAATTTTTATTGATTTCAAAGCTAATTTTAAAATATTTTTTCTATTGAAATGTCGATATTTAGCATAATAAAAAAGATAAAACTGATTTTTCCATTTTACTTTATTCATTCGTGACTATAGTTTTTACAGAATATTTTTACTAAATTAATTTAACTGCCTAACCTTTCTAAAATAGGCTATATTAATCTAACATTACTTTAGCAGAAATATTACATCAACGTTCTCTGAGTTGCCAGCTTCGTCGGTCGAAAAGATTAACAGAGCCGCAAGGGGGGAGGAGCAGAGGTCACACACTGGTCTAGGATTGTCAGAGCGAGGACGTGGCCGACTGCAGCCCCAATAGGGTCGGCGTGAACAACGATGAGGGAAAGGGGGAGGGTGTGTTGCCCCCCCCACCCAACAACTGATTCAGGGAGCTGATAGTGATTCCCGGAGAGAGCAGGTTCAGGTATTCAATCGAGTTGAACATCTGGGCAACATCTAGCGGAGCGCCAGCGGCCGAGGTCGCCGACAGTAAGCCGGCGCCGTGTTGACTGAGGAACTGAAGGGTCGATGGTGTGATCAATGGGGAGAGTCGGGTGAGCGCCGCTGTGGAGGAGGGTGCAGTTGGTTCCGCTGGACCGGGAGGGAGAGGCAGGCTTGACGGCCGGATTATGAGCGGGGCTAGGGAGTGGTGAGGCTTGGAGTCGCCGGCGGTGGAGGTTCCTTTAGCGGCGGCTGCGGCTGCAGCAGCAGCGGCAGCTTCTGCGTTCTCCATTGCAATGGCGGCGGCACGTGGGGAGGGCTGTTTGCGTGGCGGGAGGGTCTTGGGGGCGGGGTGTGTTGTCTTGGATGTTGGGCCTACCTCAGACTGTTGAGGGGAAAGAGGGGGTGCGTGGTTACTACTTCATATATTATTGCAAATAACTTTTGTATTGTTCCATATTTTAGTTCAATTTAAAAAAAAAGTTTTTATGTCTTCTTATGACTAAGATTATACCCAAGTAATATGGTTTCAAAATAATTAATGTAAATGCAGGTAATTTAATTTTATTAATCCTTCTTCCATTCTGAGTATTTTCTCTTTGTCACTTCTTTTTACATCCAATCAATCTTTTAATTTTTTCATATGTGTATTTTGATTTTTCTGTGAATATTGAAGAGTGGATTATTGTAATTTACTGATACTCTCTCTATCTCTCTCCTGTTTATTTCCTTTTATTTTCACTTTCTTATCTCTCTACCTCTTGTCTATTACTTTAACTTATCTCTAATATTTATTTCGCATTGTTTATTTCCTTTCTTTCATTTATTTGTCACTAGTCCGACTTTCTCGAGTTTCTTTCGTCTCTTACATTTGTCTATATAATTTACATAAAAATAGAGGAGACACACATCAACAAACATACAATAACCGACATATACTATGATTTCTACAACTAAAATATTATTAAATATACAGAATTATAATGTTTCACATTGTAAAAATATATTTTATGAATAAAATCTAACAAAAGAAATCTATAAAGGGTAATTAAACCTTTAAATGCTGATTTAACCAGATCGACCGTTGAACAATTAGTAAACAGTCATCTGCTAGAGAACACTCTAAGGGCGAAAACATGTTGAAACACAAACTCATATTGGGTGACAGACAAAGGTGAAAGGTGTTCCGATAAGAGACTGGCTGCCTCACTTATTTAATACAAAATTAATCTACAACTTTCACCTTCTTGAGTCCATCTTACTCATTAGAGATTAGGTGTGATGGGTCCATTTGAGGTTGACATATAAATGATATAATGGAAGAATAATTCTAAGAATGATTTAATAACAATCGGGTTGACATTATATTTTTTGATAAATTTGAAACAAATTGTATTCAGTAATAGTTTTAGAAGTAACGTTTTTTTAATAAATCTGAGCTGTTCTTTAAAGTTATTAAGAAGCATTGTATAGACATTACAGTATACATTCGTTATAAAAACGCTAATCTAATCGTATCCGTATAAAAATTGTTTTAAAGAAATTTAAATTGAATAAAACTGTGATATTTAAAATTACCAGAAGCTAAGTTTTAAGTGTGATTCTTTAATCGAATCTTAAACAAAAATTTGAAATCGTCTGTTCAAAAGTAAAATGACTAATAGTCAAAATAGCAGCACATTTTATATTTTACCTGATCGAACATTGCAAATAGTATGCAATATCCCAAAAAGAAGATCGTCCATAATTCTAAATGCAACTCATTTAGTCGATTGTGCCGTAGCTGAGTTTTAATCAATAATAACTTAATTTCGTTACATAATTTTATACTGTAAGGTGATATTTTTCATTACATTTTTTACTATTCGTGTCATACCACGTGATTTTTGCTTCTTTGTTTTCTTTTGATAAATATTTGACAGCATCGTTTCAAAATTCTACACAACCCTTATTTGCTTTGCATTTAAATTATAATATTCATTAATGGTATTGTAAACATCTTAGAATAGATATATACATATACTATATAGAAATCATTTCAATATATAATTTTGAATAATATAGTTTTCCGGGCTCGGGACTCAGAAGAAAGAACACAAATTTCGGACAGTGCATCAATAGCTAAAAGATGGTCACTAGATTATGAGTTTTTAATAAAACTGAAATGATTAGTAGAAAACAAGAGAGATCGGTATAATAATTTTAAAATTAACACTGATAAAGTAATAATGAATTAATTAATTATTCAATAGTATCGTTCTAAGATAGACACACATTCATCCAAATTAATAAGCATACGACACATAATATTCAGGCCTTTTAAATCAATAGAGTTGTTGTGTAGAAAAAAAAGCGGCACATTTTATGTTAGTAACGTTCACTGTATCCTATATGTTTAGTGCACAGAATGAATATGTTCAACACAGTTCAACAAAACAAAACAATCAAATGTGTGTGTGTGTGTGTGTGTGATAGTGTTAGTGTAAACCAAACAGGGGTACAAATTTGACCCTCTTCAGGTCTTGTTTTATTATATAAACAATGCTATCGATCAAATTAGTAGTGATGTATATATGCATCTAGGTAGGAGTAATCAGGTGATTTTATATAAAAGTGATGACGTCATCGTCAAGATCTAATGTTTCGTCTTTTTCTCAACAAATATTATTTCATCTAATTATGTACAAATACAATCATTTCTTCATGTTTTTTTGTATTTGCAACATAACACCATAAGAAAAATGCTACATGAAAAAGATGTTAAATGCAGGTATTGCATGACTTTTACTTGAATTTTGTTGATTATTTCATTTTGCACGAGTTTTGAAAGTTTTGCAAGCTGTTCGACAGCTTCATATAAATGGACTATCAACATTAAACATATTATCACTAAGTTCATATCGATTGCTATACACTGATGATAAACAAAATTAAAAACACTCTCGAGTACAAATTGGAAAATAATTTCGACACTTTTCATCTAACTGCTAATAGAAGAAAAGAAAAAATTGTTATAATTTTATTATTTACATAATATATGTTATTTAATATTATATATTATTATTCGCTATTATAATATTATAAAATGTAGTTAAAAGATTAAAATATTCGAATTATTAATTTTTCGATCTAATTAAATTGAGTAATATTGTAAACACAATGAAATATTTAAAACTGCAATAATATTTTTAAATTAATTTAATCAGGGGAACCATTTTTCTCAAATACCGGTTCGAAAAAATTGATAAATTAATACACTGAGGAAAATTATAAAATGTTGAAAAGTTGAGCATAGATGCTTATCTGTTTACTTATAAATACCATCCTGTACATGTGTGGTCAATATTCTCTTCTTTACATAAAATTATACTTAGCAGCAGAATTTAAACTAGCATGGCCTAATGATTATCATAACCCTAGTTATCATACCGCACATATTTTTCTTTGCTGTTCTTTATACTTTGCAAGTATTTATTTTTAAAACATCCGATAATACGTATAAAAATAAACGATAGTTTCATTGCATAAAAAGCATGTTGTATCGAAGTATTCATTTAATTTACAAACAGAAAATAATACAGAAACAAATGTGAAACACCAAGTTTTAAATTTTGATCTATCCACTACTTCAATAAATATGACGTGATGCACATGCAATTTATTGATTTACGCTTTACAATTTAATGATATATTGTTTATAAATATTTTTATTAAATCATAATAAGTATTGATTTTTTATTTTGATATAGTTATACACGTTCAATTTTTAGTTAGGTATACTCATAGAGATATAATAGTATCTATGGGTATACTATTATGATTGTAATAATAGTAGGACGTTTCGGTATCTTGCTATTATATCATGCCTTGCTATATAATATATGGTACTATTAAATTATCTTTATTATTTCTTCGTATTATATCAATTTGAGTATCGCCAAACAATATCATTTTATGTTCAATTAATATTTACATATCAATCGCTCTACACTAAAATATTTATAAACGTTTTTAGGCAATAATAAACAAGTAACGATTTTCTAATTTTGACATCTCTCATCATCAGCGAACACACATAATTACTATTGGCCTACACATCGAAACAACCAATGAAAAGCCGTATCATCGCAACAGACACAACAGCAGCACACAATATACATACCTGATTGGATCGACTGTGGTTGGTAAGCACGCAGCCGTGGTCCTCCAGAATCCGCTCTAGTCGCTGCTTTTCTTTCGTCAGATCTCGCAGACTGTCCTGCAGGTCGCGTCCTGCATTTTGCAGTCCGGTGACCCGCTCCTGAAGGGTCTCGATCTGGTCCTGCCGCCGACGTCTGCATTTAGCCGCCGCCAGCCGGTTCCTTTCGCGCCGTTTCGAGCGTCGGTCCGCCTCCTGATCGCTCACCTGTGTCGGTCGATGGAGAGGAGGGTTTTGTGTTTGTTTGTTTGGGCCCTAGGCAGTAGCAACACCACACTTCACTTCACTTACTAGTATATATATATATATATATATTATCAGAGTTACAAAAAACACACTGTATCAGAAATTTCTCCTAATTTTGAGTAATCTCTTTTTGTGTTGATAAATTTCTTTGTGTAAAAATAAGACAGAGAATATATGAAACATTATATATAAATTTAAAAAACTATTTATATAAGCAATCAGCTTCAAAAAAATCTTTTTTTAGATAATTTTCTGCTTAAATAGAGTAACTATCTACTCAAGCTTGCATTTTGCATTCGAGATTTTCTTTTTGATAGCCTCCGTCAACTACATAAAGGAAGAATCCTGAAGTTCGAAATAGTTTTCTAACAATATTTGAATAATAATAACAATATTTAACAAGTCTTCGTATAACAATTCCCTTAAAAGTAATTAGCGATCATAAAACCTGCTTATAGCTTTAAAAATACTGCAAATCATAATAATATTCTTTATTTTTACTTATATTTTGATAAACCTCATATTCACTTATCAGTATCAGAAGGCTAAAATATTTGGATGGCTAAATCTTAGGGGGGGGGGGGGGGGGGGGGG
>JAUZND010007899.1:0-18038 GCA_034780555.1 Coelogynopora nodosa | reverse complement strand
CCCCCCCCCCCCCCCCCCCCCCCCCCCCCCCCCCCCCCCCCCCCCCCCCCACGGGGGCGGGGACCCCTCAAGCACCTGCCTTATTAGACTTTGTCTATTTTTCGACTAGGCAAATTTATTAAATATCGACTAAATACTAGTTTAGAGAATTCTCTAACATTGGTTATTCTCTCAATCAATAATTTAAATACTACTTATGCATTTTTGTATTATTAATGAAAATATTGATAATAATACATACATTAATTCTTTGTATTAAACATTATTAAAATATACATAAATTAGACATTTAGTAATTAATTAAGTTTTTTTCATTTAATTTTTTCAAAATTCTATTTAGACTATATATACAAAACAGGTAGAAAATCTCTATGGAGTTTAGCTAGGACTTATAGCATTTTAACTACCGATTTAGAATTACTTTAGCTGCATACCCAATGCATACCATGTCATTAGAAACGCAATTCGTCAACAACGAGTCGATTTCTCCAGAATGCCTTGGCTCACGTATTGCTAAATCAAACACTAAAATCGTAAGAATAAATGAACACAGAAATGCAAAAACCGCACATTCATTAAGTTCAATACGATTTGCGAACATTACAACTGGGCTCTTATCATCATCACAAAGTTAACTCCAGGGTCGGCCACAACCATAGATCAAAACTCCATAGAACAGTTCAAATTACAGTAATAAAAATGTAACCTCGTCGCGACTGTTTTCGCTACTTGTTTTCTAAAATTAGTTAGTTTGCTAGCAAATTATTTTCTCCAGAAACTAAGTCTGTGTCCGGAAACTCGAATAAATTCCTCTCCGCCTCCCAAAACCACGTACTATGCTGATTCAGAGGGGATCTGTTATTAAGGAAACCTGCGGTACTAGAAACTAGGTATTGTCAAGGTATTAATTCACCAATATAATGTGATGTTAGATTGAACATCACTTGATTTTTAATCTTCGATTTTCCAAACAACTGAATTGTAGTCTTTGAGTTGAGGTACTCGATTGTCGTACAACTAAACTGTTCAGCCACTAGATTTATTTTACAGTATAGGATACTGTGAGCAACTAGATTGTCGAGTTATTAGATTTAATGTGCTTCAATCAACGAATCACAGAACGTACGATTTGTGATCAACAATATCGTTAATTGACAATTATACTAAAAGGTAACAAATTGGTAAAATTACCTAAAAATATATGCTTTGATGTAAATAGCCAGCAAGCAGCTTCTAGCTGTAGTAAACCAGACAGATGTTGCCATGCAAGATCAATAACTGGAAATCGATAACGACAGATCTTGCAATAATAGCGTACCTATATCTACTCTGTTCATAGACCTATATATATACTTGTATATTCTTCGCAAAGCAAACTAGAAAATTTATTGAAGAAAGAGTCCACTGCACGAGAGAGAGTAGCCTATGTATATTGGAATGCCTTTGCTGTGCGTTTGTCAAGTTGACTTTCATTCAGATGTGTCGACAAGAATCTTTTATGCGCCACAAGAGCAGTTTTAACGTCAATACAAATGCTATACCTGCTGGTTATAACTGTATGGAGGAGGATGTAACTGAAGGAACTTGAAAAATATCATGAGTATCATTGAATTATTATGGTCATTTACAATGTAACAAAAAATAAAAATATGATTAATCACAAAGAATTAAAATAAACATTGATCAATTATTATATTCTAGTCATTTCAAGAACAGAAGTCGAATCAAACACAATGCTAGAGAGCAGCATTAAAAATAAAATTAAATAATCCATTAATTAGATCTTACTAAACTGTTATTAATGAGTCACTAGATTGTTCGATGGGTTCCGTAACATTCCGTAACATTAACAGTATTTATCAAATTTTACTTTTCCACGCAAAAAAGACTATTATCCAAAAAATATATTCTAAAAAGACTCTTATCAACAAGACAAGACGATGCAATAGTAGACAGTTATTTCACTGTAAGAAAATATTGTTATAATTATAACAATCTATAACTCATATTATTATACGATCCAAGGACATGTTTTATCTCAACGTTTAGTGCTCGTTTATACCTTTTATATCATTTATTATAAAATGTGTGGCAATGTATTTTAATTAATTTTAAAAAAATCAACATGCGATTGTTCGCAAGTTGTAAAGAATCGGTTTTTTCTGACAATGATTTTTAAATTGTACAACTGGACATTTCTCTCTATCAGATTCTATTCAAATAAGCCAATTGTGGCAGGAAACTGGCGATGTACTTCTGTAAATACCAGCTGTAAAAAAAGTATTTATGTTCATTTATAGGCGTTTATATAAACATGCGACAACAGTGTAAACAAATTTATATATTTATCAATATGTCAGTAATCGTAAAGTTTAGTACGTTTACCCGCCATTATAGAGGTCACGAATACAAGCATCGTCGATATTTGAGGGCAAACATAAAAAGTGCATCCTTTTACTCCAGAGTTACAGAGGTACAATACATAGCTAGACCCAGGTTATGGTAAGTGAAAACACCGTCTTTATAGTCAACATTATACCTTGTGTATACTTGAGATTGCCAATAAATAATACACTATTGTTACCAATTGAGGTGACCGTCCAAAATCAGGATGCATCAGCTAGCTAGTATGAATATACTTAATTTGTGTTATTATTATCATTATTCGTAATGAAGGTCAGCGGTGCAAATTTAAGGAGTTTTCGATGTTTGCTTTTAATCCAGTCTCGAAATATATACATGTATATAAATTATATGTGATCCTTAAAAATACTAAATAATAAAAGCCAGGAAAATAATACTTAATTTTAAATCAGTAATATTATCTTTTTTTTTAAATTAATAAAAATCTTAATAAAAAATTCTATGGTGAGCAAATAATCTTAATAGAAATAAAGTTAAAAGTTTATATTAAAAGTTTATAAAAAGAGCACTATAGCTTTCGCTTACGTTAGCATATTAATCATAAGTATCAATTATAAAGGAAAGAATGTGCAGAGGAAATGTATATTACGCATAGAGAACATTTTTAATAGACAGTTGATAAAATAACATAAAAAATATAATCTTAACTAAACATTGATATACAATTGCTCAGTTTACAATTTAGGGGCGACGCCAGCTTTTTCAAGGGGTCTACATTTTTAAGAGGACCTTCTTAGTAACAATTTGAGGCACATACGAAACATATAATAGTGCAAACTGAGGTGTGGTGACGATGACTCTAACTCTCCTAGAGCTCTTTCCTTTATACAAGTTGAATTCTATCCTCCATTGGGACCCTTACTTTCCCCTAGCGGCCCGTACTTCCACCGGGGCCCCTTCCTCCATTTTGATTATTTCACAAGGAGTCCATACTTCTTTTATGTGCTCTTTCTCAACTGGAAGGCATTACCTTCACGGATGCAGGGGATCTATTTCCCTATAGAGTCCTTACATCCACTAAAACCCTTAATGTGTAGCTTTTACCTACAGGTACTCCTGTATTAAAATGGAGGCCCTTAAATAGCCCCCTTATCGCCCCTGCAATTATAATGTCAATCTAACAGCTGTTATATATTTTAGAATTATTTTTTATAAGGTAGGATATTTGCAATTTTTACTTATAAATAAGGCAAGGATTTAGATATTAGTTTTTCCCTGTCATTTTATCTATTAGTATTACTATACAATATTTTAATTAAAACCAATGTGACGCATCTGGTGAACAACGGCATTCCTTTCCCATGAAATCCTCCTTCGTGTGGATAGCACACAACACCGAAGAAAAAAAGACGAAAGAGGGGAGAGTGTGACCAACCTTCTCATCTTTCAGCTTCCGTCGGCCATTCTCAAGGGTCTTGCCGGGCCTTTGTAGCTGCGAGGAAGATGTGGTGGAGCTCGGGGAGGAGAGGGGGCTGGCACTCTCCAGCTTCAAGGGGTTCTGTTGTTGTGTGGACGAGGAGCTCACGGCTGGTGGCGATTCTTGGCCGAGCTGGACGGGAAAGGGGGGATAGTGAGAAGTTGGTATTCTTGTTTTCATAGCCCCGATCTTGGGGACAAGGGAGGAAAGGGAACGCCCTTAAGCAATAAACTATAAGACCACTCCTAAAGGAAGTCAGACGGATTTGAGTGTGTGGCATTTTGATGTCCACCTTCCAGTGAAAATACTGAAAGATCCAGTACGTAGGACGTAGGGTGAGGTAGGTGAGAATACGAGAAATCGTGATGAAGGAGAGGAAGAGAGAGTAAAGAGAAAGTGATAAGAAGAAGGGAGTGAGTGAGAGAGGAAGAAAAAGGACAGAGAGTCAATAGAGGGAGACAGGATAAAGGAGAGAAGGGGTCAAAGAAGAATTGGGTAGAAAGGGAGGTGGTGTTGAAAGGAGAAGGAGAAGGCAAAAAGAGGTACGAAGCCTCTCCAAATACGGACTCAGGTCCCCGATGAAATGTAAATTAAATGCCTAAAATTAACATGATAACTATTAAAGTTAATTGTAGTGATTATAAACTGACAATTAAAAATTAAGATTGGCTTTATTTATTATTTATATAATAATAATTATCAAAATGTTAATTGCGAGAGACAGTGATCGTAAGTGGAAGTTAGAAAGGATAATAATGGCGAAAGTAAAAGAAATAGAAGTAACTGCCCTTAATTCTTGAAGATACTGAACCATGATGCAATAAATCGTTGTTTAATTTAAAAATATTAAGGAATCAAAAAAGCAACATGTAATTGCATGAATACACTGACTGGTTTCGACCATATTTTTTATCAGGAGAGGGTCGGGATATTAAAATATACAGAAAGCTGAAGCCTGTAAGATGAAAAGGGAGAGTGAGGGAAAAACAGAGAAATATCAAGGAACCTTGAAAAGCATACTAGAAGAAAAGGTACAAAAACAGAACGTTAAGTTTTAAAAAATACAAAAATCAAGAAAAGGGATGGAGACAATTATAAAGTCAGCGTGGGAAAAGTGAGTGTAGTGAGAAGAGACATATGACAGATAGGGTTTTTAGTCACATCATATTTAAAAAATACAGCAGTGCATATTTAAATTATTGGAAAATATTAAGAACGGAAACTGAAGTATACAAAGCACTAACTGGTACCCTTAAAAGTAGTACCTGACAGATATGGGATTAAAAAAGATAATTTAAATCAAAACCATAAGTTGAAATGTTTCCATTAATTCCATTTGTCTCATTGCATCAGTCTTCTGTCTATAATATCTCAATTTCTTTCTCTGCTAAAATTGCCAACTATTTTCTCTCCAGTAAATCCTTCACCATTTGTTTAGCACAAATGAGACAAACGTAGCATGGTCTATTGAACAAGTTAGTATATTTAATCAGTATATATGTAAAAAGTAGTTGTTAATATATTCAACGTTTTTGAATTCATATATCAACAGTTATACATAATGATGTTAAATAATATATTAACAGATTGTACATTATTTATAGAACACTAATCTCTAACCCCACATTAATATCAAACCGTCTTACCCTGGTTAATCTTGTTGCAATATAAACTTATCGAGTCTATATCAAAAAAGATTAGCAGTGCCCCACTCGTGAAAATGATAATTAATGGATCAGAAAACTATACATAAATGATAATCATTAAAAAATGGGAAGACACGTTGATTATTTATTTCGAAAAACACTAACTAAGCTGCTGCAAAATAAACGTCATTATTAACATTTACATTATGACTAATCACTAACATAGTTTTGTTTTGCCAGATAAAAAATCGAACCCTCAGTTTCAAATATATTATTAAAAAAACAATTAGTAGCTCGACATTGACATATATACAGATCCAAATAAACAAACACGTATTAACAAAATTAAATAAATATAAATAAAAAGATCAGTATCTCCAAATCTAGAAATCCAAATAATTTTCAAAGTGGCTTAAAAAAAGCCTAACATGTTTTATTTAATAACAAAATTCACAATTAAAAAACCTATAAAGATATACTATAATTATAATTATAAATATTAAGTTAAGCGAATGCCTATTCAAATCCAATGTGTTCTGATCTATGGTCCCTTTTTGTTTAATTCATTAATTTTTTTACAAAATTCTTGTCTAAGCTTGTTTAGTCAGAAGATTGTTTTTTTAACTATTTAATAGAGAAAACAACAACAAAAATCATCAGAGGGTAGATATATTGAATCAGTGAGGCGACACTATACCAAGAATTAAAATTGACTAAACCTGGCTGACTAGTTGGCATTGTAGACAATGTACCTGTTGTTTATGTAATTAAGTTTTGTTAGCAGTTTGAAGATCAACACGTACGTCAGTTATAGGACTTAGGAATTTCCAGTCTAGCCAGTTTAGTCTATTTTTAATTAAAATATTGGCTGATAAAAAAGACGATTTTCTAAATATAAGTATAAATATCAACTCGATAAATAGATAACGTTTTATGGTTTTAATTATTTCATGTAAAGTGTAATTTCCATTTAAATTTAGTGCAAATTAAACTGCAAACATCTATACTTATGTTCATTGAACAAAAATTTATGTCCATTGAACCATTTTTTTCTATAAGGGTTCAAATCTATTTTTTTGTAATAATCATGTTGAGTACGATTGCAAAAATTCACACTTTTATGATTTTTTTTTTTTAATTTCCGAACATACGTATTTCCAAGCTAAGTTTAATTCTATTAATTCTTCTAATTAAAAATATACACCCTATAAAACAAACCCCAATCTAATCTAATTAACATGTATACATAGGTATGCATCGACTCTATTTGTAATTTATTTATATATATTTAGACCTGATTATATCATAGGTAACTAATGGATTACCTGTGGTATTTGCAGTACGTGGTTATTGGTAAATCACTTCAGTCATAATAATATTGTTAATATATATTTTATACATGTTAAGTAGATTTTATTAAATCAATTGTAGGCATCGTAGAGAAATATTAATATAATTATAAATAAAATGTTAATATGAAATGAAAAGTAATCACGACAAATAACACCGATCAATAAATGAGAGACGAATAAATAATATAACAAAATATCAAAATATATTTTACACTGTAAGGCTACTCGACTTAGACTTTAGTTTGTATAAATAAAATGCCCAAATACAGTACCACCCGCATCTAGCCAGACACATCATTGAAGTAAGGTGCTGAAGCACTACACCAACCTGTATCGCGCCGGACTCTTGAAAGACCTCTGGCTGTTGATCCGGTATCAACTGACGAACTCTCCGCAGGGTCTCCTCCAGCGTCTTGATGCCCACCGGAGACAGCGACAGAAGAACATTGATCCAATCCCGCTGTGTCAGCTGGGCTGCAACATTGTTTAGATTCATTGCAGCGGAGGAGAATTTGAAAAGTCAACGGCTACTGTGAATGTATGGTATGTACTACTACCCTGAAACACTATACACAACAGCACTGCAAACAAACCAGCAACCAGCGCGGAATCTCGCTGGTGACTCACGTAAAATCCCGGCAAAGAGTTTTATGCCAGCATGCTGACGTAGGTAGCCGAAAATAGCCGACTGGAAATTAAAACGACAAAACGTCGTTAGAGATCTGCGTAGACGATGGTCGCTATGGATACGGATACTATTAATAACCGTCGACGACCAATAAAGAGCAAGGCGAATTCTCTTTCCATATTTGGTGATGGAGAATTATTTGTGTTGCCTATAACTACACAGGTATTATTGTCGGTGAAGTTTAATTTTAGTTTTGGAGGGTAATCCTGCGTAATCCTCTGTTTTGTATCAAATATACTGTAAATAGGTATATAATATGAATTATTTGCAAGCACTAGACAGCAAATAGAAACACTAGAATTCCGAAATAATTTCTATGTTTTAATTGAACCGGTTATTTTTACATAAAAGACTGAATTGAAGTATTAATTAAATAATTGTATACAGTGACTAAGATTTAAAATTCCGTTTTTTTGAAAACTATATAATATAAAAATGTTATGAAATATGTATCAATATTTGAAATACAGATATGTAAATATTAGTTTATAATAATAAGAGTGCAATATGATTATAAAATAACGAAACATTTAGACGCTAATAATTTACAGGCGCACATTTACGGGGGTCCACCCGGCTTGGCCCCCCCTAAAAATGTTTGTGCCTGACCTTTTTATATGTAGTGGTGTGCCTACTAAAACAAGTAACGATTTATAAATATTAGTGATTTAAACACTTCATAATATTCATGAATATTAATACTTCTAAATACTTTTGAAAATAATATCACCTAGAAATAATAATACATACTATATGATCAGCAGATTTCCAAATTATAAAACTTAAATTTTAAAATATTTTGTGAAATACGGTGGACAGAAAAACATTCTACTTGACAAGATTTTCAATACTTATATAAGCCACTTTAGCGTGTCTTGAAGCTATCGGGACCTGTGAATCAGATTGGGATAGTAAAATCAGCTGGGACTTTGAGCTTTGAACCCTAGACGATGTGGTAAACAAACCACCGGAGAAAATGCTGAAGATTATTTCAGGCAGCTATTGTATTTTTTCCATTTCTACATTCCTTACTCCAAAACTTTGATGCACAATTTAATGGAATATATATGTACAAAAGCAGTACAAGCTATGAACCTCATTCTAGCCACCACAAATTAAGATCCTCTTTCAACAGAAATGTCTGATAATATCTATAATTATTATAAATACAATATTTATCATCCCGGTTCTTTTCGACAGGAGCTTGTACTTTGGCAACGTATGGGGCAAAATTATGAGGCAAAACCGGATAATTTGACATCAACCCTCTCAAGATCCTGTCCTTCCATGTTTCCTAATATTAATAAAATACAAAATTTGGTTCTGCTAACTTCAGTAACATCGAAAGTGCTAATTCTACCTTATACGCTTAGTACAAAAATCATTCCATATAGCACAATGGGATTAATGTACATTTACAAAGATATTGTAATCAATACAGATACAATTATAGACATTTTTGCAAGAAAGCATCCACGAAGAATGCTTTTCATAAATCCTTTATGAGACTAAAATAGTTCTGGTATTTAATTTGTACATTTATAAATACCTACCGACTATAAATCGTAATGCCTCGAAAGACGTGAACCTCCTATATACATATCATATGTTAATATTTTATTATCGATTAATCTATCAAAACTATACATGTCTATAATTATACATAAAAATAAATATAATATGATTTTTTATGAAATTTCATGATCCGCGCCTGATTTAATAAATAAGATAAATTGTATTGTATTTCCGCTGAAGAAGATTAAAGGATAATTCAGAACATTTTCCAATATTGACCACAAATATGTTTTTAATTTACTCTTCAAAAATGTTTAGGTTTTTATACGGAGTATGGTTTCACATCATGTGATGGCACTTTTTAATTAAACTGGGTTCAACATCAAAAATCCCGTAAACACGTCATGCATAGACGTGCTCTTTAAAATGTAACAAGAGTTGCTCGACTATTATAAACAATATTTGAAATAATGGAGAATAGCGTCTTTTTGAATTTCATGTCCCACAAAAATCACAAAAAACTTTGTTTATTGTGCGGTTGCTAAACATACAAAATACAAAGTTAGCTTTTAATCATTGAAGTGTACAAATAAGATATCGTGAAACGTGACCAAAAATGTCAATGAAGAAAATAATTTCTCTTTTACAAAATGATTATTTAAACAAATCTTACGACAAATACTAAATGTTATCATTTAAAGATAAGTAACTAATTAAATAGCAAATTAGACTATTAAAAGTTTATGAAATTTTTTGCAATATTTTTACTATAAACTATATAAAAGATTTATGAATCTATATTATTAAGTATATTAATTATATTAAATGTATAATATATTAATAACTTCTCTTTAGATTTTCTACAGTTAATCAATACGGCGTAGACACAGTATATTTACCAAAATAATATGTAAAAAATATATCTATATAGGCCAAATATGATACGTATAGCAACCACTAAAAAATTGTTAACTGAATCGAAAGGTAACGAGTGTTGTCTTTAGACCGAATATTTTTATTAAAAAACAATTGTGCGGACGCTTCACTTTTTACCTCCTATATTAACTGAGAAATACACAGTAAAAACAGACTCAGTTTAACCCTAGCCGTGTCAGTGCATTTATTGAGTGAGGCAGTTTATAAAGCGGAAATCAACCCGCTATCCCCATAGTCTCGCAATCACATTGTATAACCCCTCAAACCAGTGTGTAAATTCCTGCAACCACTTATCGAATCAATTTAAAGAAACATTTTAGCATTTAATTGAATATATTTTAACTGTTAATTAGCAGAACGGCTCCTAGTAAAAATATTGAAGAAACGACCTTAAGAAATTGAAAAATTGACTTTCAACACTTGTGATATATTATATACTTCTTCACATTCCCAGTTGTGGTAGGCCTCAAATACTTAAAATAATTGTTGTTACAAACTTTTAAATAAATTAGCGGCGCACTCGAGCAGCGCTTTTAAAAACGGAGTCACTTTAGGTCAGTGATTTGCATTCAAAGGGCGCCAATTGTATTAAAATTTTATAAAATTTCCAAGGATTACACCACTGCAGTCCTGCCGACCTTTCAATAAGCGAAATTGTGAAATTAGTATAATCTCCACTCACGTATGGCGATGCGAACAATCCAGCCTCTAAATCAGCATGTAGCGCTGAAATTTGTTGTGTTTTATAACTAAGAATGCATCTAAAAAGATTGTAATTGCTCTATATAAGAACTGTATAAAAAGCAATCGCGAAGTTTTTGGAATTTTACAGCATGAAAATAACAGAAAGACATATAAAATTTTCAACAGTCAGTTTTTAAAATTATCGGGACATTTGCTATAATATCGGCACCGTAAAAATCGCATAAAACATCGGCACACTTGGCAAGTCCGTCACTATTTTAAGCACTAAGGGCGCAATACTGCCTTATAGAGCGCTAACTGACACTCGTAGGGGGGCACGTGCCCTTAGCCCCCCCTCACCCACCTGGATCGGTCACTGGGAACAGGTTTGAATCAATGCTAGTTCAAATCTGGCTAGCCTCTGTCTCAATCATTCAATCCGTAATACTAGACAATACGGAACAGATTCTGTAAGCAAGATAACCTAAAACCTAATTTTTATATTATACGACTTATGTTTTAGTCAGTAGTATAAAATACTGTTAATGTATATTTCATTAAATTTAAAAATAAATATGTACCATTTCGTCAACATAAAAGGCTTATGCCAAACAAGCGCGACGCGACACAAAAAGTTGAATACATTACTTTTCAATGAGCGCAACGCGACGAAACTGAAGTTGAAATTATTAAAACTTTTTCTGCGACACCGTGTTACGAAATCAATATTTCAATGAATAAAGACATAGTTTCCTTAGAAATAGGTAATGTGTTTTATTTCAATATATTAGTAGTGATATGTAAAATGATATAATAATAATATGCTTAAACAGTGACGTATCCAGGATTTCTAGAAGGGGTGTTGAATCCAAAGCACCCCCCTGGATACGTCACTGTTAAATAAATATAAATAAAAATGTATTCAAACTTAAATTTTTACCTTTATTATTATTGATATAATATTATTTTAGCCCTTTTAGTAAATTAAATGGTCATTTTAAGATATTTACAATTATTTTAATTTAAGCAATAAGAATAATGAAGGTAGAAAAATAAGGAATATCAAGAAAGCATCTTTGCTATCATACTGAAATATTGGTAGAATATAAAGAAGCTACACCAAGTAAAAAGACTATTCATACATATAAAACAGATATAATAGTGCCTATGGGGTGTTCACACTAGATAAAGATCAATATATTTAAAGCCGTTTAGCTTTTTAGGAATGTTGCTGAAAAAACAATACAATGTCTCTGCTGACTTTAATTATTTACTTATTTATTTATGTACTGTTATTATTATTTGCCCATTTATAAATTGTTATCCGAAGTAAAAAGTTGTTTTTAAACATGTCAGTTAACTTGTTAAACGTATCTCTCGAAAATGTGAAGAATGGCATTTATTAATAATACAGCTTTAATCCTGAAAGTAAATAATAAACCGCAGTTATACAAAGTTCGAGAGAGTAGAAACTGAGATAAGCTATTGAGGGCAAAATCATTAGAGGACATCGTCCAGCGAATTAATTCAACGTACGTGTAAGTTTAGTTAAAGAAATATGTAATATTAAAACTATATTAATAATGTATACATAATATAATATAAAATATGTAATAATAAAAATAACAAATAGTATTATAAATATTAATGGATAAAACATATACATCATACTATTAAAAGAAGAAACCTTCTATTTAAATATCAACGTCAATAGAGGTAACGTTTATTAGACAAATTAACTGTAAAATTGTGAGCATAATTAAGGTTCAGATATCTGGTTCAGTTAGCCCACGTCGAACAACACGATATTGCCAGGGCATTTCACCCTAAGGTGAACAGAAGCATATGACATTTCGTGCAGCATTGTTACTACCACAATGGCCCATAGTGAATGTCAAGTACTGCAGGACCATCCGATCTCCATTTACCAGTTAAAACAATCTTGCTTTCTTCTGTATCGACAAATGTTGGGGGACAGTAGGCTGATTTCAGCTGTTCCACCAAGAGGTTGTGCATTAGGCTACACAGACTGTTCTTACATAATCACTGACGAAGGAAGCACCCCTTTGTCGCAATAATGCCGAAGGCATTTTTGGATATTCTCCGTTCTGTTGAAAGTCTAAAATTAAAGATAAGTTTGTCCTCAGAAAGCTTAGTTACAGTATATGGTCGAATGATGTTGATCCTCAGGGGGAATTCTTCATCTACAACTATGACACTCGGAATGTCCTTTGTGGTGTAAGGTAATTGTTTGACCGGAGGAATATCAGGTGTATCATTGTTCAAGGCTCTTCCAAATCCACTATTTGTAAGTGTACCTCCGTCGCTGATTCTTCCATATCCCCCTACATGAATCAGAATGAACTTGTAATCGGCACCAACTACAGCTAGGAGTACAATAGAATGACTTCCTTTGTAATTAAAATATTGAGAACCTGATAACGGTGAAGCTCGAATCACAACATGCTTCATGTCCATAACACAGATACAGTTGAACAAATTCCATTTCTCATAAAAACATTTGGCGATTTTTCTATAGTCTGTTTCTGTCGGAGGTTTCATATATATTGTATATGTATCGACGAGTTCTCTCCATTTGATTTGGAATTTTTCTTATACTATCCTCATCACAGTTGAGTGGCCAACACGAAAACTGAATTTGATTGTTTTGTAATCATAGGGAGAAACCTGCAACGTAATAAATTTATATATCTAAATTCATTATTAAAGTTTTATGTATATTGATTATATAATAACAAATATTATTTATATTGTATATATAACGTATGGAATGTCAAAAACGGTGGAACATCCATAAGATAGATTTATGAAAGAAGTCAAAGCATCGAAGTATGTGAAAAGTGGTTTCATAGTAGCTAGCACCAGAATCGAAATATGGCATTTTTGCTTCCTTTCCTCCAAAATGCAATTTGAGTACCCCATTTTAAAAACACAGTATTCGGCACGATAATAGTTTAATAGCATATAATAACAAATAGCTTCACCACAAAAAGGGGGAACAAGCTCGCAACACAAAACCACATTAGGCCCCAGCAGTTCAGAGAAGGCCGAACTACACGCATACAATTTTTTTTAATACAAAATATGGCCGCAGTGGAAAGAAAACGACCAAGCTTTGCACTCTCCATCGTGTCTAGCTTGAAGAGACTTCGCCAAGAAAAAGAGCATTTACTAAAATTAATTTACAGCAACTGTTGTTTCAGGCCGAATAGAATGAAGATGTTCCTAACCGTCAAATTAGCAAACAACCCCAAAACAGTTTTACTCAACTACTGGGATACGATTTTGCGGATAACGTTAATTTGATTAATTAATATATGTATTTCGTATAATCTGTAAAACACATTTTGATTAGACACTTAGTTAGCAGAATTAACTACCATCTGCAAAATACAATATATATGTATGGGTGCGAGGTTGGTGCGAGGTTGGTGCGAGGTTGGTGCGAGGACGGTGCGAGGATGGTGCGAGGTTGGTGCGAGGTTGGTGCGAGGTTGGTGCGAGGACACTTTGCAACCCGAGGACCTAAAACCACGTCATCGGGTAGTTTCAACCATTATTTTGAACTATTTCGATGAGTCACTTGACGATGAATTTAATATGGATATAAACTAATATAGAAATAATAGAATTATTAGACATACCTAAGTACATTTAAGGTATGTAGTGTGTGTTCAATGACTGTGTAAGTGAATATACGAGAACTTCTATGCACTTTTTTAATAATTTTGTTCGAAATTTATTTATTTTAATTTAATTTTTATAAGTATTATATATAATGGAATTATAATTGATTAATACTTATTATTTTTAATGTGTTTTTCTTAAAATTATTTATTTCACTATTTCTTCCAATTTAAAATTAAATAAATCTTTAAATAAATTTGAATGTGGAAACTAAAATGGAATCGGTTTAATTATTATTTTTTAAACAAAACATAAAAATATATTAAAAGTAAATATATAACATAATATAACACGATATTCAGCCTCTGGCTTTGTTTTTTTTAATAAACCTTTACTTATTTACTTACTTACGATAAAACATGTAAATTTATAAATTATTTAATTATAACTATATGATTTTCCTCTCATTATAATATATATATATATTATAAAATTACATATATAAATATATAGAGGCTACAATATATATATTATAAATATATTTAATAAAACAGTATTACACTAGTTTTCTTATTTTAAATTTTATATCTGGTGTAAATTTCAATATGATATTCATTAATATAATTATAAATTTATTAAACATAAGTAATTACTTATTATTTTAATTTTATTGTGTATAATTAAAATAAAAATAGCTTATAACCACCCACATTTAGGTAATTTCTAATCGGTCGCTTGGGGAAATAGCTTCACGATAGTTTGTGTTTCTTCATCAAATGAGGCCCAACTATTAGTAAAAGTATGTCAAACAGTTGTGGAGATATACGAAATTATGTAGCAGAATTACACTGACTTCTTCGTCGTCCATGGTTTTAAATATACGTGTGCACTTTTCAAAAAATTTACATCGGTTTTATAATTTCGTCGTGTCGCGTCGCGCTTGGTGAGAACGCGCTTGATTTTATAATTTCTTACTCGCGATGCTCTGTCGCGTCGCGCTTGGTGGATATAAGCCTTTTAAGCTTATAAATTTATTCAGTCAATTTTATTTAGTGATAGAGAAAAGAAGAAGAAAAGATGGCCAGCAATATAATTAATTTTATTTTCCGTCAACAGGGTGCATTACTGTCAATTTTATTAGTAAATCTAATGCATTAAAATGAATTTAATCAATGCACCTTGAGTAATATATACAAGTACATTGGTTTCGTGGCTGAGGGCAGATTTTTGCCCTAACTCTATGCAGGAAATACAAATAAATAAGTAACGCATATTTGACGTCGGACATGGATGGATATCTTAATTCAGTGATAATTCAGGTCAAAACAAAACCAAAACATGTTTCACAGATAAATACACTTATATGTCTATATAATACGACACATTTTATTAAAATTTTGTATTCTTACTAAAAGAAAGACAAGTTGTTCATATACGTTATTTTGCATTTTGTATCTGAATCAGATCAAAAATTTTGTCAGAAAAAGTCTTCATCCGAGATGTAACAAGTTTCTATTTAATATTTTTATTCTTGATCTTGGTCTGGTAAATTTAATTGATTAGATCAGATCAAAAACAACTTATTCAGAATAAAAGCCTTTAAAGACAACATGCCATTTATTTGAAATGTGACATACTTTTAAATAATATTTGATTATATCTTTAATAGTTATATTTTGACAGGATCAGATAAAAAACTTTTTTTATAAGAAAATGTATTTGATTTGATATGATCTTACGAATGAGCTGATTTAAAATATTTTATATAAACTATAATTTATCTCTGATTTAGCAAGTACTCCAGATTTCAAATAAATTGACTGTATAAATGAATATTCTAAAACAATAACATAATCCGATCTGGTCGTATCAAATGTTACGAAATTAAAATCTGATTAAATAACAATTGATTTATAATGTGTATACATTTCTAACTTGTCAATTAGTAAGTATACTAAATTTAAACCCAATTAGGTGAGTGCAGAGGCTAATTCTTAGAGAAAAAAAAAAGATATAAATCTTGTAACTTTTCTAAAAATTGAACTTAACTAAAATGTGTGCTGCGGTCATATTGAACACCCTCCGTGATACTTCTAGTGTTAAGTTAGCTTTGACAATATATATAAAAACTGAAAATATGTTAATAATACCTTAAAACTTTATGAATATTTTATAATTTTAGAAGGGTAAATAATAATAGTAAATCGTTATATTATGCATGAAATGGGAATCAACTAAGCAAAAAAAGAGATACAAATATGTATGAAAAGAAAATTATTAATGGTCATAGATATTACGAAACGGTAATTATACCGAATTAACCTTATTCCTTCATAATAAGTATACGAAAACCAGGTCTTACTTAAAACTCCCGATTTATTTATGATTTATCGAACAAAGATAGACAAAATCATTTTTCTGAGGGAATTTTAAGAATGTTATAATTTATACATTTTTATGTCTATTAGTGATGAATAAATGAAATTTTTTTGTTTCAATTTATTTATATATATATATTATATATAAATATATTAATCGTTATAATAAAAATAATTTCATAGGAAAAATTTTTCAGGATAAGTTAGTTGTAAGTTAAAGAAGTATTTATGTTTCAAATATTTAAAATAATATATCCTAAATATTTTTAATAATATATGATATCCCAAATATTTTTAATAATATATGATATCCCAAATATTTTTAATAATATATCCCAAATATTTCAAATAATATATTCCAAATATTTCAAATAATATATCCAAAATATTTCAAATAATATATCCCAAATATTTCAAATATACAATAACAATAGTATCCCATGATATTAACTAAATATTAAAATATTTTTCACATAACAAGTTTTTACTAAAATACTTACACTTAATAGAATAAACGATTCCAAATATTACACACAAATGAAAATCGATCGAAGAAATTGAATAATTCTTCTCGACAGTAAAATTATTTGTGAGTATGTCGCTGTTTCATTGTTGCAAAATTTCATACAAATATATGTTTCCTCAGTGTCTTCGCTTTTAGCCATTCTTGCAATAAGTAACGATTCTAAAAAATTCAAAAAATAAATTTAAAGGTAATTAAACGAATAAATAATGGCAAAATATTAAAAAATTAATTTCAGCAAATAAATAATTATTTATAAAATCTTTCACTTAAGTAATCAAATATAAAATAATACTACCTAAATGAAATCCAACGAAGTTATTATAATAGTATGTACCTTACCTTATACGCCTACGGTTAATTTTATTAATTAATATAGTTTTGAGTTATAAAAGACACCACAATTGAGTGAGAATTAGTGCATCACAAAGACTAACACAAAGACTAACACAAAGACTCACACAACTAACACAAAGACTAACACAATTTACACAATTTTCAATAATTTTCTAACTAAATTTATGTACAACAGTAAACATTTTAAATACTTAAAAAGATCCAAGTTTAGTTTAAAATTACTTTTTTACAATTTAATAACGAAAGTCTTTTTTGTTCAGACATTATGCGTGCCTTAGTTACAGTTATTTATATTGTATTAAATAATTTGTTTATTTATTTTTTATGAAAAGATAACATTCTCTAACATCTTCAAAAGTTTAATTTTTTTAATTGTAATACTAGAAATCTCGAGTGTTTTGTAAAAAATGAAGATATTAAAAAGTCAGTAGTATAGGAAGGGTCGATTCTGACCCACCACTTGACCTTTT
>JAUZND010007898.1:0-56211 GCA_034780555.1 Coelogynopora nodosa | reverse complement strand
CATACCACAGCGGATAATGTTTCCCCTTTTATTAAGTGCCGCGCATGCCCCTGACAAATTCCTGCATACGGCCCTGTATACTAATTAATAAATTAATTATTAAACTATTATGGAACGTTGAACGTTATAATGAATGCTTTTAGATCTTCATCAGTTAAAAAATAACTATTTTTTAAACGAAACAGTTACTGATTTTTTTGTGTTGCATTTTCACTGATACACCAAATATACACACCTGATAAATATATACATGAATGAAATATATAATACATGTAATATACATAAATAGTATGAATATACTGTATTTGTAAGTAAGAAATATATAAATAAGAAGAACTCAAACCATCTATTTAATAATTACCACACTTATAACGTTCAGCATTTTTTTAAGGTTATAAAAATTATGGTTTACAGTCTTCTACCCTTTTACTTTTCTAAAATTAGTGTGTAATAGTAATCCGTTCAACTATTATACAATATGAATTGTTGAAAATATAAAAAAATAGATTGTAAAATATTATTATATTAATTTTGTCATCATTTTTAAGTCTATGTAAAAGTAGGTTAACATATAATTTTAACATTCCTTTTGTCATTCTGACACATATTTTCTCTTATCTATCCCTTGTATTGAATAGCTTGTTAATATCTTCCACGTTTAATTAACCAGTTCCACGTTGTAAAACTGGTCATAATAGTTTTATATACTGTATACAATGACGTTTAAATACAATACCGCCTCAAAGACAAATAAAAGGCCCCAAATGCAACATCAAAGGTTTACATCAATTTACATTTTTTAGTTTAGAATGTAATTATTGATTTAATGTCTTGACGTTTTAAATAAACCGATAATATAAAGAAACTACAATCAGACAAGTAAGTGACAAATAAAAGAAGTAATACTTTGTAGTTGGCTTTCATGATTAATTTAGTTTAGGCAGGTCATTTTCTTCAATAACGATCAATTCAATTAAACGCTAAATAAGCATGTCAAAAACAATAATTAATTCATCGAGAGAAACCTTAAAGGTATATTTTACGTCTCTAATAGTCTCAATTTCGACTAATTTATATAAATAAAAACTATGGATCTATATTTTAGGTGATTATTTTCTTTAATGTCTTGTTCAATTTCAACTGATGATTTTTATTTAAGTTCCGTTTAAATGATCATCGCTATTGTATATTCTTTAGACATAAATATCTTTGGTTAGCCTTCAAATATTTACGAAATATATTGTTTCTGTAATTTCAATCATTTCTACACATGCAAAAAAATATATATCTCAATTTTCTAAATGGAAAAGTCATAACACTTATAGTATTACTTTGTAAATTAATTGAAAGATTTAGTCTGTATAGCGAATATAAACAAAACCGATGTAAAATGATTATCAACATAGTTTTCTTGAAACGTCAATAGTTTATTTATTTTATGTTTGTTTAATTCGCACAGTTATTTGTCTTCTTGTAAAAAAATGGCTGTTTTCTATTATTTTTAATAAATCAACGCAGTTGCCCGCTTTTCTTATACTTTTGAAGTAAGGTTTTGCTTGAAACTCTAAACGTGCTTTATTTTAGGTGATTTGGGCTCCTTAAGAATTTCGTGGTCACACCTGCTCTCTCTGTAGACATTCAAATGTACAACCAACGAAGTCGTTCAACCTTAAAACTATAGTGCCACTTAAAGTGTACTTTTCATATGTTACTTCACAGATAATATTCGCAGAGATTTACTAATGGTGTAATCTGGTTTACCGTTTATTTAAAAGACTAACATAGTATATATATATATATATATTTGTATTTCTAGAATTTTTTCTATTTTTCAGAAATGTGAAAACATGTTAATCGATAGATTTTATTAATTATTTGTCACATATGATTTAAATACATTTGTATAATAAATTATTCATTATTAAATTTTATATTTTAATATTGACTTAAATTAGGATATTACACAATCGAACAGCAACGAACAAAACACTTAAATTTGTCAATTTTCTATATAATTGTATTATAAATGTTCTTGTTAATTAAATGTTAACACATACGATCAGATTTTATGCAATTTACACAATTCGTTAAAATTATTTGTTTTAATTTTTGATTATGGCATATTAAAAAAATACCTTACAAATTTTCAAGCAGAGCAGCGAAACTTTTTTTCGAAATTTGCAGCATTTCCATGAAATTATTAGCAATTATCCTCAATCTGTTTCATGTAATTAAAACTGGTTGGAAACATGACGTTTTAATGTTGTCTAATTATCTTTTCTAGAGTTGATATAAACATTTTAAAAATCAGAAATAAGGTTTGTATACGTCATTCAATATGTTAAATTAATTCCAATACAAATAAATATATCAATTATTAACCTCCTTTTCAAATAACATGTTCATACTTTTATTCAGATTTCTAGCATGTTCTTTAATACTATATATAGCGTACCATAAATATGTACCATTATATAGTAACGCTATTATTTTTAATAATTTTTTTATTTATTTTTATTTTTTTATTTATTAAATATTATTAATATTTACTACGAGTATTCACAATGTCTTTATATAAGTAAGTCATTTATATCACATACAAAATAAATATTTTAATATTCGAGGATGAAGAATAATTTTTACTCAACTGATAAATCAATCGCATTTAAAGTTTTTCTTTGCTTGTGGTAAACGCGTCTATTTCACAAAAGTTAAGTCTTCGTCGTATTTTTTTACTCGACTGATGATTCTAGTTAGTGATACTTTTTTTCCCTCTTTCCCTTTTGTAGAACTTAGATTCGAGTTTAAGATTCCAAATCTATATGTTTTAGCTTCTGATTTTGGATCACAACCAGCAAATATATATGTATAACAATTTTTTATTGAATCATAAAGGGAATTGGGGTTTGTGTATTCAATTTAAAAATCGTTATAAGGCATACACAAATGTTGCACTAATATCACAAGTAAAGTATGAGTTCAAGTGTAGTATATTGCAGCGTAACATATTATTAAATAATTTACACTATAATTAAATGTATTTATTTGTATAAATAACGTGATATTTACACACTTAAGAATAAATAATTTTAATCTTTAAAATTGCAATTACACTAAAATATTATTTAATGTTGAAACTTCAATGATATACGAATAACATTGCTCGAACTTTCGTAAGTTCGTAAAAAATGGCTTATTTTATTTTCTTAAATGTTTTTGGTGTAAACATTCCATTTTGTCAGCAATTATTAACTAATATTATTTTGTTGAAAACTATAATTTGATAGGATCCTTATACAAGTGTATAATTTTTTTTATCAGATTAATCTTCGTGTTGAGAACAGCGGCCAGGATATCAATATCTATTTGGAATCGGGGACTATCCTGTTTTCCGGGGGTCCCCTTTCGTACGACTATCAAATGTTCGGCTTTGTCATCAAATTCGGTGGGAATTCTCGACGTGGTTCAGATCACTGGATTAGTGGAATGGCTTTTGCTGGAGAAGTAAGGATACATATGAACTAGAGGGGTAGAAAAAAACTAAACTGAGTGAGGAGATAAATTTTCGATCTAAATATATAAATTTATTGATTCTGTGATTATTTCTAATATCCATCAACAATATTTTGCAACTAAATTTATTTATATATGTACGTTTCAAATACAATTATGTAATTTATTCAAATAAGTTGAGTTTTGTAGAAATGGTTATTTTAAGTTTTCAAAAACAACATAAGAAAATATTAATTTGATTCAAATTTTAATAGATAAACTAAATATGTTAGTAATCATTTTTATAGAGGGAATGTACGTTTCTATTCGAATGTTGAACTCCGTAGCTTGAAGTCATAATTTGATCATATTATGTAATCTGATCGTAATTATCACGATTTGATTATAATTTTCTTTTATAAATTTTCCATAAAGTGAACAAAATTCAAAATTATTAATATTTTATAACAGATAGCCTACATGTTTTACTAATTTATTGTGTATGTAAGTATTAATGGTGTTCGATGTTTTGCTATAAAATATCAATATATTTACAATTGATTAAACAAGAAAATTCTTTGCAATATTCTTTTTGATTAGGAAAATGTTTGCAAATAACAATACTAAAAGATGAAAGTCTCTGAACTTTCGTTGAAGAGGTACACTGTTAATAATAATGTGTTCAATAACAAAACTAGAATGTTATTAAACGAAGTTAAAATGTTAACTTAAATTTTGCTAACTAAAAATGCAAAATAAAAAAGTACGAACAAAGTTTGTTTAATTACAAAGTTAGACTGTTTAAATTAAAAAAACTAAAATTGTAAATTAGAATTTCGCAGTATATAAACAAAATATGGAAGATTTACAAATCAGTATCTAAATTATTTTGTGAATTAACAAACTATTAACAAATCACAAACTACTTCGTAATTCTACTAAAAAAATATTATATCACTTTCGCAAGCAAACTTACTCAGCAAACTATGCGAGAAGGAGAATCAGCTGAACTATAAAACTAGATCGTACTTACTGATTATTTTAACATTTATTACCAATTAAGGGATAGATTTCAACGTATATTCCCTACATTGTATATTTTTAGTAGTCTGTTTTATTAACCTTTTAAAATACATAAATCAATTTGTGAGTGTGGAAAAAACACCAGTTCTGCGATGGTGTAGTGGTTTGTATGTTCACCTGGGTCGAGGAAGACCTGAGTTAGAGTCCTAAGATAAGATTACTAAGATAAGATTACTAAGATAAGATTATTAAGATGAGATTACTAAGATAAGATTACTAAAATATGCTTACTAAGATAAGATTACTAAGATACTATTACTATAAGATAAGATTACTACATAAGATAAGATTACTAAGATAAAATTACTAATATAATATTACTAAGATAAGATTACTAAGATAAGATTTAAGATATATCCTACGAATATAAACTTTTCAACTCGTATCAACTTCTGTTTTAAATTCCTACTTACAAGATTTAAATTAAAGTATAATAAAATGTAATAAATAATAAATAATACCAAGACATTATTAGCTTTTTTTAGTAGATTTTTTCTCAATGGATGTGTCTATATGGGCAACCAAAGTTTCAAACAGTTGTATTTGTTTAGAAATTCAATGTAAACACGTACAATTATGAATATCAATTTTTAATTATAATTAAACATTATTAAAAAATTAACACTATAATTTTAGATCAATCTCTTCTAGATTTAGATTATATACTTCTTTATGTTTTTTATAATCGTATGTTTTCTATTTTGTATATACGGAGGGTTTGGATGAAATGAGTGTTTGGAGGGAAATGGGTATATTTCACATAAAGCTAAATAAAATGTTAATGCTTGTTTCAATTGCACAAATATTTATGTCGGTGTTAGCTGGATATATAAGTCACAAAAAATTAAAACAATATTTGTTTAAATCAGATTACATGATAATATTATAGTTCCATATATTTTTTGAAAATGGTACGTTAAATAATATGTATAACTTCATTTTCACGAAAAAATTTGAACGGTCTATAACAAGGTAAATATCTTAAATTAAACATAACATATGATATTTATAAAACATGCAATCCAATTTTTAAATATTGCATGTGTCTACATGCCAGATATAAACTATTAAAAGGGGGTGGAATGGGTAGGATATTTTGTACCATAGTGAAATGGGTATATAGCTTGAATTACTATTAAGTATCTTGAAAAGTGAAAGTATGTACTGTCAATGCATGTCTTACCTTCGTTACATATGTTATGATTTATTGAGTACATAAAACCTGCAAAATTAAAAGCTCTATATGGTTGATTGTGACATTTGGAGCTAAAATATATCTAGTACAAGGCGAAACTGTGTATGGTAATGCAGAATTTGAAGCATTATTTCTTCGTAGTAAACCAAACTGTCCCACAAAGGGGTTATATTTTTTTCAACCAAATGAAGCAGACCTGACACTCTCTTAATTTGACGATATTGCAGCAAAGGTGCCACCACCAGTTCCAACTCGATGAAGCGAACTTACGTATATTTAAACATATAGCTGACAATGTGTCTTACATTATTGTGAACTAACTTACATTTGTGGAAGGACATTCATTGTTCTTTGATTTAATCCTGAGCACATACATAGTGCTTAATAACATCTAAACATACTTGCTTACCTCATATTATTGCTTACCTCATATTTCCTCATACTTGCTTACCTCATATTACTTATTGCTTACCTCGTAAAATTGTTTAGCACCTTGTTGGCATTGTTGAGCCAACCTGAAATGGATTGTTGTCTACCTATAATTACTATAATTACTTTCCTTACACATAACAACATGATTAAAAAACTTATTTGAGTAATTTCAGTAGCATTGATTGGCTATACTTACCCTATACGAGATCAATTATAAAAGTAAAAGTAATTATGGTTAATAAAAGTGCACATATTGCCTATAGTCTGTTTGAATCACTATTATATATGTCAATTCTTAGACAAAATAATTATTTTATATTAGGTATAAATCATGCTCGCCAGATATTTATATCATGTTTTTATATTGTTTTTGAAGGTATATGACAACATTTAAACTATTTAATTCCATAACTATAAGCATTAATTTGTTAAATTTTAATTTGTGCGGACTTGTATATTTCTAAAATTTCTATTTTTGTATTATTATTATCAGTGCAATTCCTATTGCTTATATAGCCCTAATATAGGGCCTATTAATTCATTTATATGTTCATAATTTGGGATATATACTCTTTCAACCCCAATGGTGGGGTGGAATGGTTAAATGACCAAAGTCAATGGTATACCCACTTCCTCCCAAAACGTGGGGTGGAATGAATATATGGACCTTCTTTTAAAAAAATTGAATTTTTTTTACTAAGCATTTGCATAGTTATATAGAAACATCCAATGTTATTTAAACCAATGTTATCTATAAAATCAGTTTTCTTATTATTAAATTTTATGTTTAAACATGTATATACTCATTCCACAACAACCCCCCTATATAATATAATAATAAAGATTTTAAAAGAGGCACATAAAACCTATTCTGTGTCTTTTAACTGTATGGTTATACTCTTTCATTATTTACGAAATAGTAATATATTTAAAAATGTAGATTATATATTTTTTGTATTTATATATTTTTTAATTTTAACTAAATTATTGTCAAAACTATACATTTAATTAGTGCAACAGTGGGCAGAAGTATCAACGACTTTTCTAAAAGTTGTATAGCATGAATAATTTTTTAAATTTTTATAATGAAGTTGAAAGTACCAACAATTTGCTATAATCTGACATTATATTTTCGTACCAATATGGTCATAAGAGAGTACGCCAATGACATCTTTCCAAAAAACGTTGCTGTATAACATGTAGATTACTGTTACATTTTTATGTAATTTTACGTAATTGTTTAATACTATAACATTAAACAAATTATTTTACAAAAATTTGCAATAAATGTAACTGTTTCCCTAATTAATTAATTAATCATCAATATATACAATGTTGCGTAATACATTAAATTAATATCAATAACTTTTAAAATTTTGGACAAACAATTATTCATATCTTGAGTAACAATTTATTATAAGCTATATCAATACTATTAAAATGTGTAAATGCGTGAAGTGTGCGTGAAACACACTTCATGAAAATAAAAATTTAAACAAATAAAAAATAAAATTAATTAAAATGTTCTTTGTTAAACTATTTAAAATTATTAATAATGTAAAAATCCTTCTTAAACTAAATTTATAATTACAAGCATGCACGATGATCCTTAAATAATTGTTCTAGTTTAAATATTTGTTGTTAAAAAATGTGATCAACACTCCTTAAAAAATATTATTTTAAAAGTATTCACGCTGTAGAAGATACGAGCCCAAGTAATTGGTGCAGTTTAGATTGCATTAAATCCCTTTATATCGAAATATATAATACAATAAATCCTATTGACTTGGCCTAGGGCCTAAATTGTATAAATTCCACAAAACGTGTTACTCATTGTTAAAAAATTAAAATTAATTTTATTTATAGGTAATTTGTTATTTTAAAATTGAAATGTTTATATTACTCAGTAATTAAAAATTAATTGATAGTGATTAGAATGAACAGTCATTTGTATTACAACAATTTTTTTAGTTTTATAATGTATAAATAACATATTATACCAATTCATGTTATATATATATATATAATTTATAAATAGTTGCTTACAGAACTTTCCACTCAATATTTTTATTTAATTATATAATATCAAAATTACTAAAAATTACAAGTTTAATTTTTCACGCTCAATAGGTTTTTTTAAATTTATACAAAACAATCAACTTATAAACGATCTGAAACTTCAATCTAGCCGACACACATTGCAGTCAGGATATCGTTTAAATCAATAAGAATCACACCCTTAGCCGGAAACATATTGATCTTTATAGTGTAGGTGTAGCTCAGAATAGGTTTGACTAAACGCCAATTTGCTTCAATTACTCCCTAACTCAACGGCGGGCAGACATTCCGTCAGATTTTAACACTTCAAGCTTCTCCCAAATCATTATGACACGTCGACTAACAGGTCTTCAAACTTTTCCCATCGGACATAGGAAGTATTTATGAGAATGAATCTCAAAAATTATCATTTTACTATATGTGGGGTATAAGCAGCAGAATAAATTGGTCATCATAAACGGTCATCTTAATTATTGACATAAGTTTATTTATATATTTGATTTAAATCCAACTAAGAATGATTGTGAAATTAGATATAAAAGTAAACTAATAAATGCACTATATTTATTCTATATAGAAAAGTACAACAACGAGGTATTTTATATATATGTTGATGGCAAACATTGTCAAATGTGGAAAATACTCATATGTTTTCCTTTTCCAAACGCCACAAAATGCGCATGCTGAAAAGTGAATTGAAAATTTAAATAAAAAAGGAATCAGTAAAAGTATTGTTTTGTCCACGTTGTTTAATCTATCACATATTATACCTGCAACATATATGGTATATACAATATGTGTATCTAATAGATACATTTTTTTAATAGTTCTATTTTTCAAATAATTCTAATAGTAAAAATTTACTTAAAATTCATTATTTTTGAAGGTAAATGTTAGATATTATCATATAGTGATGGATGCAAATAAACAATGTATTACCATGTCACAAAATAAGAGTCAGAGTATTGAATAAAATTGTAAAATATGTATTCCGCGGAGATGGACTATTCTAAAAACTGTAAACACGATTTTTATATTTTATAACATTCACAACATTAAATTAACTGTTTATATAGCACGATATTAACCTTACATATTGGAAAATGAATGCATGTTTTCTGTTTCAGCTCCAGTTTTACGCATTCAATTCGGCTTTATATAAAAATTATTCCCAGGCCCTTTCTCAACCAAATGGATTAGCGGCTATAGCCGTATTCCTTGTTGTAAGATTTATTGGCCGTTATTTTCTATTTATAGAAGTACATTTTCTTAAATGTTTTTCAATATAAAACAGACATGCTGATCATTTTATAATTGCGAAAATTCTTAAGAATTTATTTGAGTTTAAAAATTTGTATTATTTGATAATAATATGATTATGGAGTAATGCCAAATATTTATTATATAGAAAAAAGCAAAGAACGTGCAATTTTGCACAACCATAATTAATAGGTGTTAATTTTACCAATATTTATAAAAAAAATAATTAAAAATAATTTATTAAATTAAATAGTTGATTAATTAATTAATGAAAACTGCTATATAAAAAACATTAAAAAGTGTATTTAATTTAACTGGATACCATCTCGGATATTGCTACCATGTTAATATGTACTTTTGACCGCAAACATTCAGATATTAGTTACGAGAATTTTATGAGAACAAATAATACATAGTCTCCTTTGTTAAGTATACAATCATTATTTTGCTTATTAATTATTATCATATTTATTATTTCTATGTTACTCAAAATCCTCACTTTTATTTTACTTCAAAAAAATGTGTATAGATAACATGAAAAAGGAAAACAAATTAAAAATTTGTGAATTGAACTTTTATTATTTGTTATTGATTAATATTTTAGTTTTTATAATTGTTAATATGTCGTATTATTTAAATGAATTTATTTCAATATAACTTCACTTTAAAAGATAATAACCAAAATATACATAAAAGGTTCTATTTTCAACATATTTCCGTTACCTATTTTACCAATCATGACTAAAATATTACAAAACTGGAAAACATAAATGTTAAAAATAGAAATTAATTATCTTTTTAAAATGCTAAGATCACAAACACAAATTGATTAAAACTACACAATAGTTGAATGGATAATAAAACAACCACCAAACAATGAAAGGATAGTGCATTATTCAGTAACTACAGTCATGAAGGGATCTGTCTCGTAAACTTGATGGAATATTTATTTGAGGCACAATATATAGCTAACGATAGCTGGAACCCTCCAGGTTATGTTGATATTATGTGTTTTTCTCATTGAACTGGAACAGAGCATGACTTCATTATATGTACTAATAACAACCGAGATTCCAGATGAATTTAGAATGATCAATACATGTTACATGTGAATCTTTCACATGTGAATCTTATTAAATCAGATTATTTGGTGTGAGGTATTTATAGGAAAGGTTATCACCGACAAAATATAGGTTTAAAAAGAAAATCGAAGTTCACAGCTGTTTGGTAGAATGCATTTTTTCAGTTAATTAAATTCACTTACTTTGCAAAGATAAAATATTGTTTTTCGGCAGATACAATAGTCAAACATAAAAAATGATACGGCTTGAATCCATGCCTGGATCGTGTCTCATATAAGTTGTAATTGTCTATAACAGTAACAGTCTGTGTAAAAAGACAGTATTTACATTAACGGGACAAACTTTTTCTTAATTTAATGTTTAATAATATACTATCTGTTTTTATAGATTTGTTATCAACATTTCTAAACATCTGTGTAACTCTTTGTATCGAAAGAAAATTGTTAAACTGCTTTTGATAGTTTTCATTTTCTGTCAACAATGCGTACGTGTTATTTATATTTTGACTTTGAAATAATCTAAATAATTTTAATTACACCATAATAAAAGTATTTCAATATTCTTCCATTACTATTTGTAAAACTTGCTGACTGTCTGTTAATAAGTCAATCAGTATATTTTGATATGAATATAAATGCATATGAGTGCATAATTATTATTTCAGGTTGGTGACGAACCTTCCGAAGATTTATCCGCTATTGTGTCAACTGCTGAAAAGACTAAATTAAGAGGTAAGCAATATATAATGAATAAGAGGTATTATAATTAAATAACATAATATGCATATCATATTATTATCATCAAGTTATTAAAATAGTACGTACTAATTTGGAATATATATATTCCACACAATTTTATTTCCGTGGTTTTATTATTAATTTATAATTGTAAACTATAAAATATATTTCATTATCTATTTATTATCATTTGTCTAACTAAATATTATTGTTTTGATAAAAATTTGTACTAAAATATATATATAAATAAAAATTCCAAATATATTTGACTTTCTAAAACATATTCATCGAATGATTTGGCATTGCCACTTACATATAATTGTTGAATTCAATTTTACGAATCAACCAAAATTGTATACATTTATAAACGAACGGGCAAAGGTTGAAACAACAACAAAAAAAGTTATCAGGTTGACCAATAAAATGGTTTAGACTTATGTAACTCCGGCAGTCAGAGCCTCTGGCGTTCAGTATGGCTGTGATAACTAAACTGGACCACATTATTATACAATTTCGAGCACAACAACTGGAAAGAAAGTAGAAAACCGATATTATTCTGAACCTTTGGTTATAAATTAGGCCATTACATTACGTTTTTGGTCGTTATATTTATTTTCCTTTTTGGTGTTAAACTCAATCTTACGGAAAGATAATTCACCCGAGTTGACGTCTTCCCGCAAGTAATTCGTGGTCATCTAGTTGAAGATTTTATTGTTCAACGTCGAACTAAGGCAGCCAGTAAAGTATCACTTAATTTAATTTACGACAATTTCGCATCCTTTTGACTCACTCATTCGCCATAGTATGCTGTACTCAGTGGTTTTTAGGTTTTTATCGAGACGGGTACCCAACACTATACACAGTCGTTTTCTGTCGATGGTTCATCTGTTTTATAGTAGAAATAGTTTTCCCACTTATTTTATCTGCAAAGTAAAACTTGTTAATATACCTTTGCCAAACTGATACCATACAAATTTTACACACAAACGCGGATAGATATCCATATGTTTATTATAAACGAAATCTTTTCCATCGGATTTTATTTATTTGTCATGTAATATCTGACGTTATCAACATCATTCCCTATAAAACATATCAATTAAGTTATGCTCCTTATTTGCGCATTTATAATATACATCCATTTGTGATATACACATAGGTTTATAGGTTTACACGTAATTCCAGTTTTGCATTTAGTGGTTTAGGGGTTTAATCATGTATATTGATTGATATTCCCAAAATAACCTGTAAATAACCTAATTTTCGAAATGTTGTTTGAAAATAAATGTTGATAGTTAATATTAAAAATAATTTTTTAATTAATTCACAAATTTTAAAAAGATAAATTAAGTGATCAATAGTGTATGCAAAATATTATGAATTAATATCTAAATAATCATATCCGAAATAAAATATAATTAGCATTTTGAGTTTATCGGGTATTTTGGGTTTATGCGTACTTCCACATTTCGTTCTTCGTATCAAACAATACGTTTAAACCTAAATTAAAATAATTTAAATGAAAAAATGGTATACCTATCCCATTATAGATGCAGCATATTTATATTTTGATAACAAATAGAAGAAACCATTTAACCTTTTCTTTATGTGCCAATTGGTGACACAAGTCTTATGACAGTAGAACATATCGTGAACATATATATATATATATATATATACCGTGTCATATACATGTGACACTAAGTTTTTATGCATTTACAACAACAAAAAAATAGACGAATTAATTAAGAGTAGATTGCGAAGGCCTGGTTATATTTGTTCGGTATTCATTTTAATCACCTCATAAACATCAAAATGATGCAATATTTACGTTGGCCAATATTCGTAGCATTGTGCAACAAAGAAACCTATAAATATGCTGCTGTTTGGCTGCATGAAATTGGACAATAAATATGTTGTATTTTTCCCTTCTTATTATTATTTTTTGATCCCTTTTATATAAATTATATAATACTTTACTCATTTTAAAATATATAACAAGTAATATATATATAGCAGAAGTGTACAATAATCGATTATATATAATATCAAAGGAAAATTGCGCATTATCTATATATATTTATGTCATAATTATTTCTGAGTCCAACTTGTCTGAAAGCAATAACAACAACAAAAGTTATATTGTCAGCTTCAGTAATTACAATGCTATGGAACCGGAGCCGAGGGCGGAGGTCGTTTCCTCACCAATAATTAATTTAAAGACTCCTATTTTACTATTATAAGAAACTATATTGATACCGCATAAATATGTCACTTTCAATAGAAGTTACATCCTTTTACTCATTTGCCACTCCAATCGAAACTTGACAGCGATGTCCATGTAAGCTCACAATTAGCAACTATGTAATACTGTTCAATTCATGTTAATGCGAATACTTCTGTCATACTTGTCTAAACGCACCGGTGCATGTATTGTATATATATCGTACTTGTAAGGGTCTATAATATATAGTTGATGAAAATATTCGCCAGACATTCGTCTTTTGTGCTTAGTGTTTAAGGCCTAAGCAATCGTTACTTTATTCACATTCAAAGTAATATTGATCTGTTTAATTATTTACAGACCTGTATTACTTTCATAAGGGTATAGCCAGAAACCGAAAACATGTACCGGGGAAAAAAAAAGTAATCAGTATACTTACTGATAACATAGTTTTAGCATATACTGGCCTTAGGTATACACAACGCCTCGCAAAATAGTATAGTTTGTTTATTTATGCATACATGTTATGGCAATCCTCATTAATCAAATATTATATATTTAATCTTTACTATTTAAATAATCCTTAATCATTATTGATACTATTTCAGCATCATTATTTACAATACGTTTTTACAGTAATTTTTTTATATAATTATTTTTAAGACCACGAATAGATTTCTGTTATTCTGCGACATATGCCATAACTACATGTTCTTTAAAAGTATTGAATTGCCACAATTACATTTGCATTGGTATACGGTAATTTTTTTATTTCATTTCAGATAAAAATTAGAATAAACAAAATAATATACACATTAGCAAAATTATATAAATAACCTTGTAACATTGCAAAATATAACTACATAAATTAAATATTAAACATGCATCAGCTTCTTCATATCTAAGCAAACAATGATTATTATGATTTAAGATCAATCAAATTCAAAGAACAACATTTTTTTAGTGCACCATCTAAACTTTAGCACGCCTGGTACGCAGCAAATTATTTTAAACGTTGTACCTGGTGCAAAATAGTCCCAGAATACTGAATACATTTAACAATTGTTGAAAAGATGTTATATTATATCATATACTAATCAATATGGATAACTATACAAAAACAAATTCAATATGTTATTAATTAAAAAAATTATAATATAATACAACTTTTTAATGATATATGATATATGATATATGATAATGAAATTGTCGAAAAGATCTCAAGATTCTCATGATCATGATGGTTATTTTATATGTTTTCCTTTTTTTAAAAACAACTATTGATTATGAAACCGTTTGTTTTGATGTATAGGTTAATGTCGTTTGAATTTTTATTGTGACGGATTGAAAAATTCATAAGACCTTGACCTACATCAAAATGAACGGCTTTTACAATGGATTCATTACTTGTTGAAAAAAGCCACGTAATTGAGGGAATTAATTTTCCGTGGTAAGATCAATAATAATTATCAATTATATTTGTGCCACAGATATTGTTCCCTATAAAATAACGGTATCTATTTGTGCGATAAATTTGCGCTTTCGGCGATAGAACGACCTTGATTTGCTTACGGTTGCAAGCGGTTACTTATTTTACAATATTTATTTTCAGCATATTTGGCTCAGACCTATTGCACTATTTTATTTTTTTGTTTATGTAATACAGAATCTATATTACATATTAAGTATAATATATAAGGTATTATAAGATAGCATTTATAAGATAGCAATTTATATTGTAACACTTTGCCTCAGTTTCAGCTATCTTTTGAAGAAACACTAAACATCCAGTTATAAATCGTTACTTTATTCCCATTCAAAGTATGATTGATTTTAATTTTTTACAGACTTGTATTATTTTCATAAAAGTATAGCCAGAAACCGAAAACGTTTATAAGAGATGTAATTCAAAAATGGTTTTGGATTCTATGCTTTAGAGAGTTAAATAATCATCATTAAATTCTTATAAAATACAAAGAAAATATTAATAAGAATATCAGCGCAGCAGTATATATTCGAACAAACGTTGATGTTCTGTCTAGGATTAACTTTACCTTTGCCTTCAGAAACATCTATTTAAATGAGTATCGAATAGTTGGAATATAACGTGTTGAACATCATGAGACTGATTGTAGGTCAAGGATTATTGCTGTCAAGCTTTTATATCACCTAATAAATAGTTGCACATAGAATATGCTGTTGTCATCTACAGTTTTTCATTAATAGTTTACTTCTTCAAAAAAGGTGTTGTTCTTCAGACAGCTACTGATTTCTTTCAGAATTAGACCTATTCCAATTGTAAGAAAAAAATATACGTATTTATTTATTTTACTTTCTATGGCCTTAAAAATATTTAAAATAATTAAATGTTATAAAGTTTAACATTTTTTCTTTTGATGCCAACGATTCAGTACCCACGGATTTATATGTCCCTCGCTAAATGACGTTTATTGACAAATTGATATATGTATTTGTTATATTCCTATATAATATTATACAGTATATACATATTGCTTGCATTGTTCGTGACATTTGATCATAATTTTTTGCGTGATTCTGTGGAGAAGTATTAATGCAAGATGTTCCAACAGATTCCGAATGTAGACTCGAATGTATCATCAGAGGTCGCAATATTAGGAAAATAAGGTATGCAAATTATTCCACTCTGAATAGTAAGACAAATGTATAAATAGTGCAAAAACAAAGGTTATGACAATTGCCAGAGATGACTGTTTGTGTATAGACAGAAAAACAGTTCAATGTGTATCCTCTTTCAAATATCTTGGTTCTATGATCAATACAAACAGATTATGTAAAGAGAACATCAAACATAAGATTTTTTTCGCGAGATAGTTCACAAATAAAGTGTTTAGGATATGGAAAACATTTGGTAATTAATAAGGACTTCAAAAAATGTTAGTCAAATATTTTGTTGGGAACGTGGCCTTTTAGGTGCGGAAGCTTTGATTTTGTGAAAAGATGACGAAAGAAATCTGGCTACCTTTAAACTATTGAAAATATTTAACTTATTGAGAGTGAATTGGACTGAGCATCGCATGAACAGTTGTGGGTCAGAAAAGCCATCGTAGTCCCAGAAGAAGAAGGCATCTTGGAAATTATTTAAAAAGGAAGATCATCAAATTTGAGCAGTATAGAAGCATCGTCCAAAAAGAACTCTCCTCTCTACAGTCGAATGCTAGAAAGACATGTACGTTCGAAAATAGCGTGATGGTACGACATCCAAGACTGGACAAATAGAGGCTTGACATCTGCCAGAATGAATGTGTATCGCAAAAGAAAGTCAACAGTTTAACAACTATTACGCGATTTATGATATTAGCGCAGGGTCGAATATTGCAGAAATCTATATCAAATTAAGGTAGACCATAACAGTAACACTATACTCCTGTTGTTAGATCAGTCTACGCACCACTAAGCATTCCCCAACACTGACGATGCAGAATTGTTTCACATGGCATCGAACTGAGAAGAAAATGTTATAAATTTACGTTCAGTTTATTCTTCCTAGACATATACTAAGATTGCATCCTAGTACATACTAGGAAGAGTACCATCTGTGCCACTGTCTATCGTCTACATTACTTCTAATAAATCTATGAAATTATTATTTTACTTAAACATAATATTCTATAATTCATAAATGTTTCCCAAAACAATTAAATTAAATGTTTCTATATAATAGTAAGTTTTTTAAATTTTATTTATTATTTATTTGTCAACACTTTATCAAAAACAACGTTCAACATATGAATTTTTAACCCTGTAGATAATACTTTTTTATATTTATAATCCCTTGTCAATATTTTCAAAAATATATAAAATTATGTTGTATATTATAGTTATCTCTTATTCAACATAATACTTTATCAAATAAAAATGGCATATTACAAACGTATTCTGTTAAAGTTATTCAAATTGAATTTTAAAAATGCCATATTTTGTAATGTTACATTTAACATTAATTGTTACAACAACCAACTGCAGAATGAATAAACGATTATACATTTTACCAATATATTTTGGAATAATTCAGCCATAAAAACTGTTTTTGTTCTGATCTGTTGCATGTTTTCCTTCAATGTGATAACTATTAAGTAAATTAATTATATTAAAACGTTTTTATCAAATAAAATTAAAAGATTTAATCCCAATGCATATCTACCTTGCCTGTGATTAAAGGTTATTAAAGGTAAATATTAAAACTTGAAACGGATTTTGCGTGCTCTATATATTTTTATATATATCAATTATATTTAAATATTAACATGAATTTTTTTTAAATTATTTTTTTAAGCTTTATTATCTATGTGACACACGCACAAAGATTTTTCATGCAAACACGAACCCATTAAGGGTCGCAAACACTCGACTAACACAGCTGTTAGCCAGGAACGGGAGTTTCCGAGAGCGGGTTCGAACCTGTTCCGAGACAACACCCTTGGCATCCGCAAACCAGCGTCTTAACCACTCGGCCATTCCCATTCCCAAATTAAAACAATACGTCGCATATTTCTATCTATATTTGAACGTCATAACCTATATACTATAACAATTACTACAAGAAATTGATATTGCTAGCATTGATAAAGTTTATTGAAAATTAGCTAAATTAGTTAGATCAATACATTATGCAGATAGAGAATTAATTTAAATTTTTTAATTGACCTTTAAACTACCGTTAATATTACCAACAAGGTCAGTTCTTATATTGAGTTATTATCACTTGCTGGAGACAGATTGCCTCAACTTCACACAAAGGGTCATAGAATCTGTTGTTTCATAATACATTTATTTTATTTTATGCAAACCGGCCATACGGAAAACGGTCTTATGGGAAATAAATCATATTTTTATTATTTATTATCTTTCTACTTCATTTATTTATTTAATTAATATTGTTAATGTTATGTTACTCTTTGAAATCACTGATGTTTTGAGACTAAAATGCAATTTTCAATTTGCAATGAAAATAATTATTTTAAAATTAACTTGTATTAATTTTTCCAACTTAGTCGATGAAGACCAAATAAATAAAGAAGTAATCTTTACATTTATGTTGTCTTTTTATTTACTATAACCCCATCATTTAAAATTGAGCATTTTTAAAATGTTACAAATTAATCTATAATACAAAATTAAACTCTCATGTTGGAAACATCAACAAAGTTACTTTTTATATAATTAAATACTGCAAAAATTAAAGAATGTTAACATTTTAAATAAATACTTTATTTTCCAAAAACAATTAAAAAAAATAACAATAATTGTACCTTCTGGTTTGGGATATTTCCGTGTTTATAAAATGAAACATACTTGTTACAATCTTGTATGCATTTGAGATACTTGAATGTGGATGAAATTAAAAGGTACAACAGTAGTCTATGATACAAGTTTTTTGTTGATGTCACCCTTTGTTTTTGATGAAAGTAAAAAAACCTTCTTTATATTGGATACGGTTCGATAATGAAATTATTTTAGTTCTGAAAAACGTTGATAATTGTTTCTTATATTTCCATTGTTAGTGATATTTAACAATATGTTGTATATTAACTAAATTTAATTATTAAATTGAAATTATAAAAATAAACAATTTAGTTTAAAAAAAATTAAAAACGCACAGGTCATCATTACATTTAAATGCACGACGAATAAATTTCGTTTTTTAATTTATCGCTAACCATACATAATAAATATATTTTTATATAAATTTCACAAACTCCATATCTCAAAATAGCGAAATAAAATTATTGTAACAAATTAAAAAATATATTACAATGCCGAAAATAATGCACAACAATATGAGACAATGAAATTATCTTGTTTTCAAATATATTATCTGAAATTCCGACTTTCAATAGTGTTAGTTTTTTATCAATGATGGTTAACATATTTAAAGGAAATAGATACACCATAATTTGGAATGGTGTGGTGGTTTTGTTTGGCGTTTTACAATACATACAAAAAATATATTTTATTGATTTATGTATAAAGGAAAGTTCCTCGTTTTATAATTTCAAATTAATATGTTTTAAAAAAACATTAGCACTTTAACATCTCTACAAACTATGTAAATTAACCCTTAAGATTGAAATCGAATCCTAGGCTATATTATTCAAATTTACAAACACCGAATATATATATATATATATATATATCTTTTCACTGACATTTTCTTACAACGTAAATTAAATCTAAGCTATATATAAGTTCAATGACAAGTCAAATGAGCAGTGAAAATAAAAATGTTGACGGAAACACAAATTAGAGTAATATTTTCTGAAAGTCCCTAAAAACGGTTAACGATCTAGAACCCGGCCGCGCAATGTTAATCCCATGGGAAGAATAAAATTTCTCTGCTACTTGTAAATCTTTAGGGATGCAGTAAACGTCATACTCATTGTTATGAAGAAACAGGAATTAACTCCAACTGTCAATTGGTAAAGAAAGTTTTTATAATGTACAGAATTGTTAAAAATAAAAAACAAAAGAAATTAATTTAATTAAATTTAATTAATTAAAAGTTTCGGATTACCGAGAAATTTAGGATTAGGCAACATTTTCCCTGAAGTATAATCATTCTAACAGTTCCGTTTCGAAAACGAAGGCTATGTAGTGTTAAAAAGTGTTATTGCTACACATATACAATATATTTAAAATTAATCAACATAATGTGTCTTTTAATCATGAAAATCCCTCATAAAATGTTGGTTTTAACTTCGGAATTTGTTAAATGAAGTACCGTTTTTTTGTATATTCAAATCTTATTATAATCATCTGGAATTACGCAATTCTTCAAATTACTGACTTTACTATTTTTATCGTATAATAATGCAATCATGTTTTAACACATAATTCATATAATTAATTTTCAATAATTCACACTGAAAACCATTTTTTGTGTGATATTTTACCAATATAACGGTTTAGACCTTAAAACCCTTTGAAATATCCGTAAAAATGTTTAAAATAATATTTTTTTTGCAGTATTATATGAATCTTTTACATTGTGTACTTTAATAAATTGTTATACATTAATAATAATTTCTATATTAATAACATTTCATAATTTATTTAATTGTCATTCTATTTTTATTTTGCACATTGTTTTGCAAATATGTCACTTACTCGACGGATTCGTTTGGATCCCTAAAGTATTGTTTATTTTATTTGTCAAGGTGAATAGCGATATATATAATTGACATATTTATAGTTGTATATAATGAATATATTATATATTATTCATGTGTGAATTACTCCCTTCCATTCGCCTAACTAAATAAAAACATTACCATTTCAAAAGCGCATATATATTTTTTTAAATTGATACAAAATTGTATTTATGAAAAACGTTGTCTTTATGAAACACGTTGTATTTATGAAACACGTTGTATTTATGAAACACGTTGTATTTATTAAAAACGTTGTATATATGAAAAACGTTGTATTTATAAAAACGTTGTATTTTTAGAGACAGTCATATATATTAGTATTTAGAATCAACTAGCAAATTAGTATTAATACAGTATTAGGTATTAGTAACTAATTAGTAAATTAGTACTAGTAAATAAAGTAGTATTTAATAAACAATGAGCCGAACGATTATTGATCAATTCAAGTGATATCGATTCATGCAATGCGCACACAGGACAGGTTTATCTGGACACGCTGCGCACTTCAGTGTATTTTCCTTGCACCTTCCATCTCGAGTGCACACCCGACAAAGTTTCTGCGGCCTTTGATTGTGCTGAGTTGGCGGAATATTTTCCGTGAAGTGGTTGGCTGGAGCCGGCGGATTGAGTTGGCAGACTTTATGGTGTCCTCTTGTGTTTAGAAGACACAGTAGTCCTTCGTGAAACAGCATTCTTTGAAAATTCGAAAAAGGTAACCTTGTCAACTTTCTATAGTTTATATCTTATGAAACCATTCACGACAAGCCCATGCAGGAAATGGACTCTCAGCTTTTTTAACCATAAATACCTTTTGATGCAATTGGCAGAGGCAATCAATTGGTGCGCAAGAACGACTCCCCACATATCCCTCCAACCAATAAAAGAAACATGAAACTCGTTAAATTAAGTAAAATGTATGTGACTATAGTGTAAATATGTAAGCGAGTCATCAATATGAAATAAATATATAAATAAATATGTAAAATAATTTTTAAATATTTACTTAATATGACTAGCAGTATGTATGTCATTATCTTATTTTAACATCGCAGAAAATTATTTTATTTCAAATAAATTACATCAAGCTATAATAACATTACCTATCTATATTTATATATTATTTTCATTTTATATAGCTTATTTTTAAGTTTAACAAAATCATTATTTTAACTCTTTTATATATGTATCTTTAATCTGAAAATATATATATATATTATGCAAGTCACATTGTTATGTGATACGAATATTATTAAAAAATCTTCTCTTTATTTAAATTTTTTTTTTACATAAGGTTTGAACCAATATTCAAACTCTCATCAAATATTAAAGATCCCGGATATATAATATGTCTCAAGGTACACAGCAATTACTGAATTGTTAAGTTAACCCATAATATCAAACTTTTTATTGTCCATATTTATGCCATTAGATCAAAATTAATGATTCTATTTTTGTTGGTGCTATTCGAATTATTGCCAAATACCGGTAACACGGACCTGTATTAAATTAACTCAACACTGTTTGTGATTACTTTTTCTTATTTTCCTCTTTTAAACCTGTCAAACTTTTGAGGCGACACGGCTCGTTTAACGGGACTTCTAGTCAAAGCACTTCTTCCAACTACAAGACAGTACATGACCTACGAGGGCTCTCTGCCCTTTCCGGCCTGTCATGAAACAGTCACGTGGATGGTCCTCAATCAACCAATAGTTATCTCAGAAACACAGGTTAATTTGGCTTAATTTGGTTAATTTGGGTATTTAATTAATGAAGCATTGTTAAGTTTATTTAAATCCAAATTTACAATTCCATATCTAAAATCGAAAATCTACATACAGATAAATACAAAAAAATTTTAAACGAAATTTTCTATTCACGGTGATTTCTCTCTATATTAGAATAAAATGTTTACCGCGAGTCTAAGTTTCATACCACTTATCCCATTGATTGGAGTTGCTTTGCTCAAGTAGAAAATTCAATTTGATCAACGATGTGACCACTTAATAGACTGCTGAAAATAAATGTTGTCACCACAAACTGTCAATTGTCCATATGTGCGCAAATTTTCAGAACTTAAAATGAAGAAAATAAAAACAAACTAGCAAAATATATGTGAAAATACACTTGCGTGTGGTTATATAATTGTAATATGTAGTTTATAAAATGACGGTTTTATTGATAGTTTGAGTAAATGATTAAGTTTTAAATATTTTTAAGTAATTTCGTGTTTGTGAAGTAATTTCGCCAACTGCTATAGCAAATATAAAGATATTTTAAGTTTAATCTAGGGAATTAGGGTATAATTTGTATTTAACTTAAATAGAAGGTTGCCGATATTTCATAAAAAACATATAATGTAACACATGATTATTTTAATAATGTCTTTTAACAAAAGCTTCTGTTTTAATTATTTGCAATTAACTTTACTGCTTGATTAATCATAATTCTTTCTATTTTATTGGCTATATCATTTACTTAAATCAATAAATGTGTATGGTAGATAAAAGGAGCAATTAATTTGTCGGTTTTATGAAAGAACCAAATGTTATTTATTAATAGTTAATAAAAGTTTTATTAGCCTTATTCTTCACAAATTATAATTGCAGTGTTTGTTAACTAATATAATTATATATTATAATATAGTAGTACATATATTATATTGCACTAAGTTTATATTAGGTTGCATTATTAGTATACATAAAACAAGTACGTAATTTGCAAGGAATCACAAAATTCAATAGTTGATAATTTCTTATTTTTAATTATATTGTTTACTTTTTAAACTGAATTTCATTTCGTTTCAATTCATAAATTATAATAAAATATAAGTACATAAATCACATTTTTAATATCAAGAAAATGGCAGCTAAATTATATTTTTCAATATTGCAGAAAATATATTTCAATAAAAAAATTGTGTTGTGTTTTATTTAATTAACTTTATCAATGTTAAACATACATTTTTGATGATGTATATAATAATAATAACGCAACTCGATGTATGAAAAATAAATAATCATTTATCATCAAATAAATAATCGAAACTTTTCCAATTATTAGTTTTCGATAAGAAATTTTTTTAAGCCCATTTTTACACAGAAAATTGAATAACATTATGAAATATTACATCTTTAAAATTTGAATTTAACATATAAAGCCAAATAACAATTCTCTACTACAACGACAATTGGAATGTAAATCTCATCCATAATAAAGATCTTAACATTTCATTTAAAAACATTGTTTCCAAAAAATATAAATAAACGTTGCAGTAAATTGGCAAAAAAAATATTCAAAACATTTTATTTCAATTATGCTTTCTGTATTATTGATAATAATTGTTTTTTGAAAAGTAATACTTTTGTTATCAGTAATCATATGTGGGACACTTTAACATATATAATTATAATTTATTCATCTTACGAGGATTGCTTTTTTATTATTATATTTTTTGCATTTTTCATTCACTGATACAATTTTATTAATCAATTGTTATCTTGTTTTCTGGTTTAATTTTATTTTCAGTTGAAATCTCTTCGCTCTATCCGGATGTCGCGATCTAAAATGTCCGGTCGAATGGCCGATAACTTTCGGCCCACTCAGATGCTAAATAATCGATCTATAAGAACGAACATTAATATGGATCGACCTGTATGTCAACATATACAAATATTTATATTGTACATTATATATTAAACTTATTTTGTTTAAGTAGAAAATAAATATATAACAAGATAGTGTACAATTTATGCATTATTTAACCCTAGCACTCTTTGTATTTTATACACATGCATAGCCATGTCTGCCTTCAAATTTAAACCTAGATATATGTACAGTTAAATATTACATGTATGAGAATTTTCAATTTATTTGTTTAAGTGGTAAAATCTGATTTGATTTTAGTAATTTGATAAAATTTAAGTAATTTAATTTTAGTATCCCCTTAAAACTATTTATCTATAAAAAATGGATTATTATTGATTCCCATAAGATTACTTGACCATAAAATAAAGAAACCTTAGACACCTTTTTCGCACTAGAGAGGGGGGGGTCTATAATATACCCCTACCATATTCTGTATAGTGTAAACAATAAACAATTAGATATTCAAGTTTGGAAATAAAAAGAGTTTAATTGACATAAAATAAACATATAATCAAATTTTAAATAAATAATAATTTAGTTGGGATCCAGTAAAACCTCCCAGCGCTGACGGAATATTCAAGTACCAAACAATCTTGTACGTTTCACTGAACACAAAAGTTGTGTGCACAATTTTTATGAAAAAAACAGATTTTATTAAAAATTGAATAGTTAAAAAGCATATATGTAATATATAAAAAATATGAAACTACCCTTTAAATATTTACATCGAAAATGGAAAGCTAAAATATACTTTTTTAATTAAATTAAACCAAGGAAGATGACATGCAAAACATTTAGTTATATTAAACATTGAAATTAAAACAGATTATTTTGAAGAATATTCCTTCTCATAGCTTATAGATTTAACCTCCAATTATTATCAAATATATAAATATTTATGTAACACAGAATTTCATATTATTTATTTGATTTTTTGTCAATTCCAATATAAGGTTAAAAATAAAGATTAATTCTCTTATATGTTTTTTTCAAAGTTAATAAATAAATTATTTTCTATGAGAAATTAAAAAATCTGTCAAAATACTTTTTGTATGTTTAACTTTTTGAATCACGAAATTACAGACTAATTATCACTAATTACAGACGCATGGCTATTTAAACAATTATTAAAACAAGTACATCATAATACGAAATAGTTATATAGAAATAAATATTATAAATAAATCTATTCTGATTAATACTCAGATTGTAAAAGAAATTAAACAACTTCATTTAAAATCCTTCATTATTTAGGGTTACAAACTTTTTTATTATAAAATATTAAAAAAGCTAAAATAACCTATATTATACATGCGCATATATACATATGTACATTATACATTTATAACATAAGTCCAAATATAATTATCAATGGGAACCTTATTAATTATTTAATGACAAGAAACTTAACTCTTTTCTGATGTCCTTAATTCTATTAATCAATACTTTACAAACCGTTTTACTCGCATCATTTTCGTAATGAACCTTTTTTTCGGTAAAAATATTTGCAAAAATTATTTAGAAAATATATTTTTAATAACATATTACAATTTGAAAACTTTTAGATTGAAAACATATTTTGCAATACTTTGAATTTTCATATATTTTTTTATTTCTACTTCAATAAATAAATAAATTGTAAACCTTAATATTTTATTTCATTTTTTAGTCTGATATATGCAGTATACGAAGAGACATTTATTATGAAGGTAAGAATATTTTTTAATTTTTTTTTAATAATGAATTAACATTTAAATATTTTAAATTTGTCATATAAAAATATGAAATATTTAAATGTCAAAATGATAACCATTGCATTATATTGTAGTTTAAGAAAAATGGTATTTAGAAAACTATAAATCTGATAAATAACACATATTTTTAATGGGTAAAAAAAGAACTTTTAATTTATGTATTGCAATGTATAACTACGCGAATATACGAATATGATAATGATTCAAAAAGTGTTGGATTTTATATTAATTATTTGCAAAATTAACATTTAATAAAATCGAATAATATTTTTCAATCTTATAAAAAACCTTATATCAGCAACATTTCTCCTTCAAATGGTTTTATTCTTTCCTCACCATAAAGACTGTGGTCAGTATATTTTTTGCATTATCCAATGTCATATGTTTCGTGTTGTATCGTTTCGTAACGTTAATAATAATTTATGCATAAAATCATATTGCAATTAATTTACTAAGAAATGGGATTTTTTTATTCAAAAAAATAAAGTACGTTTTCAATTGTCTACTCAATAACAACATATGTCTGCTTTATACAACACTACAACGATGGTTACATAAATGTTACATAAACAATATCGTTTAACTACTGTTCAGCAATATATGTTCTAACTAAATAAACGACGACTAACATCCGCTCATACAGCAATATCAAAAAAAGTTGACTTGCTTGTTATAAAAATAACACAACGCACCCCGGCCACTCCCTGCCTCTATTATCGAATTATTATTAAGTTTTCTACACTCTGTGCGACTGAAGGAGTTTTCCTGCTACAGTACGTCGTACACTGTCACGGTTCTTGTTCCATCCAAGGTGGTACTTCATTTTTCTCCTCTCTCGCTTTTACACTCGGGCGTTATCCGTAAAGTGATCTGGACGAGTTCAAACAGAATCGGCATTGAAAGTAGAAAAAAAGGCTATATGAACTAGAATAAGGGATATTTACTCCTACTTTTCCTTATATCTTTCTACCTTCGCTTTCGCTCTATATCTTTCTCTCTCTCCTTCCTTTTCACCATACGATTTTTAAAATCTTTATGTTAACGGTATTTAAATAAATTGTTTCCGAGGCGAAAAAGGTCTCTGATTTTTTCTTTTTTTAGGGAAAAACGTTAAAACAACATTAATCGGCTGACTCAATTTCCTATTTATCATAACATTTTTGTGACAAGTTAGTTGGCCAAATAGTGTTCAGTTTTTAAGCTTGTGATTTAATTATAATTTATGTGTCCATTATATATCGGCTGTATGTGTGATAGGTTATATAGTAAATGCATTTGTTATATTTTTATTGAGTATACAATTATTTTCACAAATCCAAATGCTTATAATTTTATTTAAACAAATTAGTGTTTAAAATAGTTATACAATCAAAGTAACTATGTTCAATCAATAATACCGTTTTTTGGAAAAAATGCACATTTCATGATATATATTAAACGTTCTAAAATATTACCTTCAATTTAAATGAAAGAGTTTATTTGAATAAAAAGTTATCTTGTTGAAATTCGTTAAAATAACAAAATGTCGTATACAAATTTATCAAAATAATATATTGAAACAATATTGAATAGCTTGAGTGCCATTCAACTAATGTTGTCCCTAAGATGATGTAATAAATAAACTTAAATGTTGTTACGAAATTCCCTAAAACACATGTTAGCATATATTGTTTCAATTTACATAATTACACTACAGAGCACAACATTTTAAATGCACCATAATACAGCTTCTGTTCATGGATCAATTTTAAAAAAAAGAACACCTTGATTTGTCCTACTGTAAAATATCACTGATATGCCACTTTTTCCTTCATTTCAGCAAACGTTCCAGGACATCTCTAGCTTAACTGTTCCAAAAAACTTGACAGTCTGTGATAGTCAATCATTGCCAAACAGTGTTATTTATTCCCAAGCGATAAACTTCCAATCCTTATTTGACAGTGCCTCTTGTAAAATAAGTAACTCACGAACTGTTGAGTCATTTTCTGACTAGTAGTGAATGGCCTTCCGATTAAAAGAGGTTTTAGAGACACAGATTGTATAAATATGTAGCTCACTATAAAAGTAACTACTATAATAATTAATTAAAAATTATCAGTTTACCGATCGTAAACAGACCATACGTTTTAAGAACATATTTTACAGTTTGAAAGAAACCATATAATTATGAGAATAACATAGAGTAACATGAAATGAAATCAATAGTTAAATAAATGATACTTAGCCTACATCACAAATTAAAAATTAAGTATTAAAAGTTTTTTAAAGTTTTAAAAGATTTAATGGTAAAAAACATTATACCAATTAAATTGTTCAGCTTTTTTTACAAAAAGAATTGGGGTGGTTTTCGGGTGCGGATATGTATTTTTAGATAAATATTAATTTTATTTAGGTATTAATATTTATTATAGCGGATACTTTAACATGTGGTTGGTCATTCAACGTCAACTTACAAATACCTAACATACAAATACTTACACGTATATTTATGACAACTATTTAAGTTATTAAAAAACTAATCTATTTTAGAACCCATTTCTTTGGAATTAAAACAGTTGCTTTAAATTTGATATATTATTTACTATCATTATTAATCAAATCAAAAGTTCCGCGTGGATCACATACCTTTACTGAATAATTATATAAATATGATATAAACTATAAATTGGTGCTTCACATTTGCCAAACCCCTTAAAATAATATTATACACATCGGACATACGCATAAAAGGAGCACCACAAACAGCTAAAACTAAATTTGGATTGAGACTCATGCAATTTATCAGTTTCACCAGAACTCTTTCAATTACACTTTGAATGAACAACTGTTGAGATATAAAATAAAACAATGTGCAGTAAGAAAATAAACTAAATATTCTAAGATCAGTTATGAAAAATAGTTATTCAACACAATTCACACTTCAGATATTTCATGACATTAAATATATTTAACTAAAATATGTATGTATTGGAACGTATATAATTATTATTTACAGTTTAAATTCATTTTTTTAAATGCTGATATCAATTTTTGACTTTTAAAATTAGGATTTTAAAAAATACTAAATTTTGTTTTACGACTAATGATGGTTAGAGAGATCCATTGAACTAATTAAAGGATTGATTGTATTAATTCACGTTGTTATTAGTTCTTTCAAACATTTTTTTATAATAACAAAACAAAGGTTATCATTTACTAATAAATTTAAATTCATACTACGCATTGTATTTTTCACAATGATATTTGTGCAATTTAATTATTTGATTAATGAGATCTATACAATAAATATGTGTTAGGCGTGCAGATAATGCTGTTAATATTTAATATTTCAATTATAATATTTTTAGTATTTATGATGTGAATTTTAAGATAAAATAAATTAAAACAATGTAGAGCAATATACCACAATTATCTTATATTTTACTGATTAATAATAATACAGAAAATTTATTAATTTAAAAAATATTTATTAAAAATGTACTCGAGACATTCAAGAAAAAAAATAAACGACCATTATCGCTGATTGTATTTGAATGACTAAAAATAATTTCTGTTAAAAGTAAAAATGTCGAGTACATCTGAGGAGTAAAATGCTCCTGGATACTCTCTCAATTTCTTTTTGAGTCTCGTTTAAGTGTGGCGAAACGTGGAGAAGTTTGGCATCGAAAGAAATCTGAAGTGGTTTCTATACAGGAACATCCAAACAAAATACTATAAAAACAGAATACCCAACAGTATGCCACATTACCATAATCATATTTAAATAAAAAGTAATTTTTTTAATCAAATTCCATGTCAGTATGATCTTTATAATATTGTTCACGGCATAACTTATATATATTGTATTTATTGTTTTACATTATTTGTGTATAGCATTTATTATAATTTTTTACTTAAAATTACTTATGATTGTAAATATTAACTGTTTGAATTTTATTATATATTATATACATATTTACATACTAATGTATATATTTCTGTATAATTCACATATTGATTGTATTGAATGTAATTATACATATAGGCTCTTTATTTGGAAAGCAACAAATTTCGGTACACACAAAAGAGAATAGAAAACGGAGACAAGTTTTACAAGTAAAAACGCAGTATATATAGCCCTGATTGACCGCGATGTATAGCGATTAATATGTTTATTGTTCATATTGGTAGTTTATTTTGCAATAATTTTCGACAATTTAACTATTAATTATTTTTTGTCAGAGTTATTAGTATATTATCAATATGAATAAAATAATGCAATATTATGTATTAGACGAATATATATATATATATTATAATCACATTAATTCGAAACGGTTCATTTATTTTTATAAGTTGTGAAAGAAATTAAAATAATTCACATTTTTTCAAAATAAATTATTTTTATTTTCGAATTAAAAAATAAAACGAAAATAATTAATTTAATATATATTATAAGATAACTTCATAATTTGGAATTTTGTAAACAATTGCTTAAAATAGTATAGTATAAATCGTAATTCATTTATTTGTAATTTAGACTTTATTTATAAAAAAATTTAATATAATTTGAACAAAATACTTTTTTAAATTATTAATAACAGAACGCATTTCCATAACTTAAGCTTACAGAGTATGTATTTGTTGGAGAAAATTATTAATTTTTCAAATTTGGAAGTTTTTAATATATATATATATAATATAGCAAAACAAATTCATTGATCTTTCAAAAGAATTACTTACTAAAGTTAGTCACCAAAATCAAGCTACTATAATCGCTCAACCCTAATAAAAAATATATACATATTACGGACAATATTATCTATAAAAGACATCATTTCCCCCAAGTCGGCATTGACGTGGGCTTTTGAAACTAAAGAAGCTCGTAAATATAGTGGTGAAAAAATCAATCCACTGGAGGCCAGCAAATATAAAACATATTACTCAAGCTTACAAACGATTAATACGTTTCAAACAAATTTCAATGAAAATTAGATGACATCCTTCCTTTTGACACTATCTTTATTTAACACGGCTTTGTTAATGCAAATACAATTTCCGATTCTTATAAAGCTAGAAATGATCAAAACTAACTCACACAATATCTAAAAGTTTAGAATAATCAGATACGAGTTATGTGTTTTGTTTATGAGTATGAAAGAGACCAATTGTTTTTTAAGTCAATTTAAAATCCAATTTTCTTAAAACTTATTATTCATCCTATATGGCAGTTTTTTTTATCTATCAAAAATATATTTTAAAAAGGAGGAATTGTATAGTATGTCAAATATTTAAATTAATTTTATAATACATTTATAATATGTTCACATTAGAATTCATTTTTTTAATAGTGTAGTGATATTGTTCTTTTTAAGTAACTAAATATATTTTCCTAAAGGTGTAATAGTGAAATCTTAAAAACAATAGATTTGTGAAAAGAATAGATTGAGTGTAATACGGAAATCTTAAAAACAATGAATTTTTCTTAAAATGTATAAAGTTTTATTCATCCCTAAAATGCTACTATTAGTTAAAGCATATTGTTTCATTCAGTAGATTTATTGTAACCAAATATATATATATATATATAATTAAATACATAAGTAATACATGTTTTAAATGTAGTGCTATTATTTTTATATTGATATCTAAATATTACAAAAAAATAAACTGAAAATGTGTTCTATATACATTTACATTATAATCGATACCATACATTCATACATTTGTTAACGCAAGCAGTAACATCAGTATATTATTAATAAGCTTTTTTTATGTCGATAATATTTTTTATATAAACTAATAATTATTTTAAATAATTTTTAAGTCAACCTATGTAACCTTAGTCGAGGGACAGTTGAACGCAGTTGACACTAGTTGTTGTTGAAGATCATCAGTATATAACCGTCGTAGAATTTCTTCTACGAACTGGCTGGACTTGATGGAGAGGGGAATTTATCGTTGAAGATTTTCTCTCTCAAGTTTTCAAGAGCGTACCAGGAGCTTACTTGGTGCTTTTGATATTCTGAGTCTTGATTGCAGAATCTACATTAATCGGATTTAGATTTGCTAATTTTGTGGAGATAGTAGTTGAACTTTATGTGGTAACCAATTCTGAAATTTGTCAGGTTCATTTGCTGTTTGTTCGTGAGTTCTTCTTCAATTTTGATTTTTAGATTTTGTTGGTAGATATTTTTGTATTTTTCAGAGGTGGGATCATTATTCAGATATCTTTGACAAAACATGGCTTGACAGAATTTTTTTTTTCTATAGGATAGCCTTCTTGAACCATGAGTTGAAGCTTGCTTGGCAGCTCTGTCCGCTACTTCATTTCCCATGATGCTACAGCGACCGGTGATCTAAATAAATTAATGTTTTTGTTTTCCTTGATAAAATTGTTATAGTTGTCCATGATTTGAATGATGGTTTTCAGTCAAAGTGGTTGTTTTCCAGTTTGTCTAGAAGAGATCTGTTATCCGAGAATATTATGTTCCATATATGTTCTCTCTATGTTACAACCTTCAAGATTAATTAGCTCAATAAGGGCTTGGTTCATGGCTACACTTTCTGCTTGATAGGATTAATAATATTTTCATTCGATTGTAGTTACTTTTTTGATGATCACTACAGGTTGTCTTTCATAAGAATAACTCCACTTCCTCCATTGTAAAGACCCTTGTCTGCTGTCCATTGTATTTAAAGACATTTACGTCACTTACAAAGAATTCCATGAAGTCGCTGGCAGTTGAATTTTGTCGTTCTATGGATTCTGACTTCTTGTTGTTTGAGAATAAAATTTTAATTTTCGTGAGAGGTGTTGTTGGGTTGGTTTTATCTTTTTTATCAAGGTAGTTATTTCTCCATTCTGGGATGATTTCCTTCGCGATCTTCCTCCAGCTTTTTTAAAAATTATGTTGGCGTATTGCTTTTTGGCTCTTTTTAATCTGAAGTCCTAATCAAATCTTAGTTTCTAAATAAATAGTTTCTATGGAGCAGTCTTGGCTATGCCAGCTATTTTTCTTAGGGAATTTCTATTTGCTACTTCAATTATTTCCAACTTGTTAATCAAGTATTGAAATTACCCACCCCATTGATAATTCTCGTTAAATCGATTCTATGATAAGTGTTACTAAGTGTTACCGTTTTTGTGCATGCTACTTGATATTAAGGTATAATTTACATTTTATCACAATAAGCACAATGGTTTGTTTTTTTGTTATCATTTGAAAAACACTATGCCAATTTATTTTGTCGTTTGATCATCTTCTTAGATTTTAAAGAAATTTCTATTCTGTTGAATGCAGTGCATCCTTGAATATCCATCCACTGATTGAAAAGAAGTAATTTCGGAAAATGTTTTTAATTCACTCTTTGTATTCATTTTTGACATAGTTAGGTATATTGTGATACGGATGATATTCTATCAAATTATGCTTTCAACTCATTATAAATTAAATTATAAAATAATTAATTTGATATGTAAATATTTGAATTAGTCCTTTTGTGTTCAATAATCTTTAATATCTAGGTGTTTTTATAAAGACTTAATTGTTCTACAGTTTGCTGTTTTGACCGCTTCTTCAAAAACATCAAAGAAAATAGACGAGTATGTGATATCTGCTTTAGTGACTTCTTATATTACTTGGAAAGCTAATTCATTATTATTACTCCGCAATACACTGCAACAAATTGCGACGTGACATAACAGTTCTTGATAATATTTTAAATAGACATTCAAACTCCAGCAGCTGTAGTTTTCTAATTCTTTTTGAGCGGTCCTCACTCAAGTATTCTCAAAGACGATTGAGAAGTCGTATAGAACATAAAGTTACTTTTCCAAATATAGGATATTCTTCTCTAGTTCTGTGTCTAGGCATGCCTTTACTGATGCCATCTAAACATTACAAAATGAAACTAGAAATCCTGCTAACGTTTCGTATGTGGTGCATCCTCTGAAACCTCTCAGTGTCATTAATATCGAATCGAACACTGACTGGACTGAAGTCTACATCCAGAATGAGCGACTCAATAGTCCTTATATTTATAAGGCTACCATTGATAGCGACTTTGTTCTTAATGTTACTATCCGATATCAGAAGCCACAAAATGTCTGATCAGTATTCCATAACTCTGCGAACACCCTCAGTCAGATCAAGAAACGACGCATAGTTGATTTGCGTGGGTGCTTTACATGCAATTTGTAATTAATTTTACTGCTGTTATTGATGTTCATAGTAACTAAAAATTTGGTTGGAGAAAGTATCGCTTCTTTCTCTTAGATTACATTCATTTTTCAAAATGTTCCCCAAATTTGAAAGGTTTTTAGACATCTTACCAATTTATTTTTTAATACAATGTTTAATGATGAGTTCGTATAAATCGTGGTCTAATTTGAACTTCTCAATCAAATGAATTTAGTAAATGATGAAATTTTAATGATTTAAATATTATGTTTTCAATATTATTAAATAGTGGATTAGTTTATTTTACTAGAATGGGATAGATTTAATATCCTATGAAAATTTCAGTGTAATTAAATATATCTGATTTTTATGTCATTTCATCTGTTTCATAAACATGAATACGAGAAAATGTGATCATTTTCACAGTTTAAAAAAACTCAGTATATTAATTAGAATGTCATGCCAACTATAGTTTCATTTTCCAGTAAGTTATTAATTGTCATTGCTACTACTTGATACTACTATGACAGTACTTTGTTATTAAAGCTATAATATTATAACATAAAACTAAATCATTACTATAAATAAAATAAGATAATTTTTTTTTTTAATATTCATTTAAGAAATATACTTAATTAATAATGTAATACTACTAAGAGTAGTTAAAAAATCAATAGCGTAATGTTTAATCAGATAGCTTAATATTATAAATTGGCACATGGTTTCAGAGTTATTTGGAATTGTATAATATAAACGAAATACACATAAAAAACAAATATATAAATTAATTGTTTCAAAAAGCAACCGCTATACGTATTATTTAAATTGCAATAAATAGACGTTTGAAATTATATCAACAAATTAAATAAATAATGAGAAGAAATTAAGATAAGGATAAACAAAAACTTTAAAAATGAATCAATTAAAGGTACAACGGCCAAGTGTGGTGGAGTAAAAATAAACATGTTTTGTTTCATCATCTATAGAGCAAAAAGTGTACATCCGATTTCGCGTTGTAATCTTTAAAAACAAACTAAGATCGAAAATAGCATTTTAATAAATTATTAGAAATATTGGTAACGTGAATTGATCACGTCCTAATTTGATCCTTCTGCAAGCATAAATGTTTTTCTTATATGTAATATTGTGACATAGCCGAATGAGTATTTTTTGTAGTGAATGGAAGCCGAAAGTTTTGAGATGTGTTGAACATTTTTAATGGTTTTAAAATTAATGCATGCATTTTTTATTGTAAATTGTACATAATACTTGGTATCTAAAGCTTCTGTGTGACAGTTTTGTTTGTCAGGTAAAAGTTTCAAAGCTTAATTAACCCTTTAGGCATTTGATGATGTAGACACCCTCTCCCACTCCTTTTGTAACTATTATATTTGGAGACAAAATTACAAATTTTGTGTGTGTATATTCTTCATTGTTATTTCGTATTATAATATAGTCAGAGTGGGACACTCTTAACATTTATAAAATGAAAAGATACTCTTACCATTTATAAAATGAAAATATCCCCTTACCATTTATAAAATGAAAATATATTTTCTTACCATTTATATTCATGAATACACATAGTTGCTGCTTCCTTCTCAGGCATTTATAATTAAAGATATAGTTCCGCAGTTATTGTTTATGCAAACATTCTTGTTAATTATTCGTACTAAGAATAACCTCAGTGTTTGATAATTGTTACATTTTTCATTTAAAATGTTACAAATAGTAATTGATATTAATCGACTAAACTCTGAAGGTATTATTAAGGTACTGAAGCTACTAAACTACTATTCCATAAACACAGTTATTAGTATACTGGTTCAATATATTTTTAACCTTTTCTCTATTAAATAAAGGAATACCGGATATTTTGTTTTCATGTTTACGTGAAATAAATTAATTCTTATTTTTTAATTAACAAACTCCTTCGAGTATACAAGCCGCGAGTTTAATTCCTCAAAGTGTTCAATCCAAAGTGCATTTAGGGTTCAATACATCGAGAGCAACTTTTTGTTGTTAACGATGTTATAAAAATACCTTGAATATGGTATCTTATAATACTTGAAATACTATCTTACCTAACGGTATTAATTAGGAAAGCTTTAAAGTAAAATATCTTTATCTAATAATACTCCTTAAATAGATATGGGCCATTTTCACTATAATGTATTGATTATTAGTTATTGATTGTTGGTTGGTGACGAAATGACCAATTTTGTTTTAATGATAAGACTACCGACATTTGGTAGACTTATTGCTATTTAAAAAATTGATCATTGATGTTGATGAAAACTAAGATGACTATACATTCTGAAGTCATATTTAAACATTTTTAAATCAATAGAGGGGGAGAATCCACCACTCCTCATGCGAGGAATGGATTTTTTGGGTACCTCTTTCACACCTAGTAAAATGCTACCCGTTAAAAAGATTTTGTCTGCCCTTTTTCCGCCCTGAATGAAAATAGGAATTAAATTTGATTCTGAATAAGTTGTATTTATAATATTTAATTATATTGTATGTATCAAATTGTAGTATAACAGCATTTAATAAATAAAAATTAATAAATATTTTGAAAGTTGTAACTAGTTTTTAAAGCAACTCTTATAAAAATATTGATAAAAGGCAAAAATTATTAAGTCTATTTACATACAAGTTTTAGCTCATAGGCTATATATTTTATTGCAATGTAAACAATTTATTTTATTGCAAGATTTAAAAATTTAATAACAATTTCTAATGCGATTGTTTAAAAGAACACATGTATACATGTTACGAATGGTTTTCTTTTAATAAACGAAACATTTACATTAAAAATTAGATTATTTTTGAATTTGTGTACAAAAACTCAATTTCTTAAAACATGTCAAAGCACGAATATATTGAGAGAAAAAAATTATAATGCATTATGATTTGTTTGAAATTTCGTTTTCTGAAAATATTAGATTTATTTTAAAATAAATATTATATAAAATAATCTATTAAATAATAATTTAGAGAAAATGTTAATTATTTTAATATACATTATATTATACAATATATAAATTGAAAAATTTGTTTTTGACATAACATTGTTCATAACATTGTTTTAATCAGAGATATCTAGGACAAAATGGAAGCATACTAGTAACATATATAGGCTATAAGTATATAGCCTATTAAAAGTCGCCTACTACAAGTCGCATACTACAAGTCGCCCATTTCAAGATAATTTGAGTTATATCGTCAGAGAAATAACGGGTAGCTATATTCTCTTATACCTCTGTGATCGTTCTACTCTTACAGTAAATATTATGCCTACGATACAAATACGAATTAATAACTTATTATTAAAGATGACAGCAATCAAAATCCAGGTGCTATTTCGGTTGTTTCTAACTTTTTTGATTTTAATAAAAGCCAGTGTATTTTTTTAAGAATCTACTAGATAAACAAGATTTTAAATCTCTTCTCAATATGTCTCTTTATTTCGATAGAATTTTATTTAATTTAAAAAATAATTTTTTACTTAAATATCTAGCCTTTCTATGGGTAACCCAGTTGCTCCACAAGTAACTATTATATATATGAACTTTATTGAATCTTGCATTCTCTCCTAATTAAATTACCCTTGTATTTAGTCGAAGCGTTTTAGTGACGATATCTTTGTTATTTGGAGCTTTGATCTAAGTGCGGACTCTATTTTATCTTGTGCAAACAGTATTAATGAAAATATTCATTTTACTATTGAATTACCAATTAGTGGTTTTCTTTCTTTTTTAGACTGTGAAGTATTTATTCTTGACAATAAATTTCATTCTCGTTTATATAATAAACCCATACACAGTGCCTGCATTCTTCCGTATAAACGCAGATCTTGCAATCTAGATAATGAATTGTATTCAAGGAATAAAATTGTTACTAAGTTTAAAATAAATAACTCTCCCACTTCCTTTGTTAATGACGCAATTCATAAATTTAACATTGCTCACAGAATATCCGATATACACACAATAAATGATAGTGTACATAAATCTACGAATCATATTATGTTGCCTTACATTGATGAAAGCTTTAAGCGTATAAGTGTTACAATGTTCTTTTCAACACACAATTACACAACAACATTAAGTTTGTTTTTAAATATGGACCATCCCTCAGAAAACTTTTTCAGCCACCTATAGAAAAACCTACTTGTCCCACTTCATGTTATTTTGTAAAACTTCGAATGTTTCTAATACCTGTTTTTTAAAGAATTTCATCTATTAAGTCACCTTTAATGTTTGTAATAAAGTCTACACAGGCCAGACACATATATTAATAAAAACTCGTCTCTCTGAACACATCAAACACTGAAATTCTGCTATTTTTAGGCATTTTACTGATATTCACAATATCACGTTCAATTTTGAATGGGGTATACTACATAGCAACCTTCCCTATAGAAATAAACGGGAGATAACTAAATTTTTATATATTAGAAATTTTTTTTTATCTTAAAAATAAGTTTGACCTGTGTATGATCTCTGTATGGTAAGGGTATAATATATTGTCTTTCTCACTGAGTCTGTTTCATTCCCCTGATGAAGTCGGACCACCTATTAATAAAATGTAGCAGAAGAAGTTTTTGCTCATAATATTTATTCACAGATATATAGTGTTCTAGAATAAAGAGTTTCAGAAATAAAAAAACGAAATAGCGAATATGGAACTTAATTTACAAAAAAGGAAAACTTAAATTGACTTTTTATTTTGTTTTTTTATGTTTCAAACATATATGTAAAATTTAGGGTATCATATATTTTAAAGATTTCTGTATATAAAATAAACAAGGAAGAGTTTTATGTTATTGTTTATGTTGTTAATAACAGAGGGGTTATTAGATTATAAGAATACTCAAATCCGTAATATAGATTTTTATTTAAACCAAAAACACTGATAATATACTATAATAATCTAGGCATTATATGTACAAATTTTGATAAATAATAAATAATATCAGTTGTTTATTACAACAATATATAAATAAATGTTTAGTTGAAAATGTGTTAACAAAAAGACAAATTGCTAAATCATAACTTAACAGAATCTTCATCAGATACTTGATTTATTGTAGCCTCATCATTTGGTAACAAGTATATACAGAAATAACACACTATTCCGAATACAAGGAAACAAAAGCAGATATATGTTTTGACTAAAACACATAGTTGACTACTGTAAGCATAGGCTATACCCGACCCGACAGCCATCCATAGTCTGTAGTTTGAAAATGCAGCATCAGGTGCTTTCAAAAATGTTGTTGCATAGATCGCTGTAAAACGGAAATATCGGTATGAGTATATCACTAATTGATTAGTTAATAATAAAAAATTTCATAATTGTTATTCTCTTAGGTTTAAAATGAAACTTTAGAAAATGACAGGCGTCACTTTATTATTTTACATTTTATGCACAAATTGGGTGTATTATAAAAAAAATGAACAGTCCGACTACATGAATTTGTGTTTGTGATATAGTAGAATATTGATAAATATTGAATCCGTTAGCATTTAATTTAGGAATTTTTAAAATTACTTAAATACATATTCATTAATGTGTTGTTTCTAATTGTGGTTTTATAGGAGCAACGTAGACTTTGCTGCCATATAATAAGCATGGTATAGGGTGTCCAATAAACTATGTTGCTTCTGTATAAATTTCTCTATTTCAATCAATTTTTATTTCACATTTATTGTCAGCCACTGTGAAAAGATTTCTATGTCGCTAAAAGTAAATATAGTATGAACTAACCGTTAATAATGAGTAAAGAAAGTGCGAATCTCTTAATTAATGATTTCTCAAGTGCTGAAATATATCGTTTGTTATCCGTTTCAAAAGATGATTCTATTTCATTATGTCGTGTATAACAATTATCAATAGACGTGAAGATACGAAGCCAAAAAACAGTTAACAATATTAGAAGACCATGTGTGGTAAAGACTGATAGAAATATTGAAGCAATAAATCAGCTAATTGAAGCAGACAAACGTATTTCTTCTGTTAGAGGTATTGCTGCACGATTAGATATATCAAAGAGCACCGTTCACAGAATTATGAAAGAAGACTGTGGCTTGACGAATGTATTGAATTTATTGAAAACAGTTTTTTTCATTTCCAGCAAAGCGACAAACCAGCTTAACGGTTGTACTGGATGTATGATAATTCACGCCTGCACCAAGCTCGACTTACAGAAGACTACCTTGATGAACAGATTATCTCAAAGGTTCGTCAGCCACCTTATTCTCCAGATCTAAACCTTCTGGGCGGTATATCTTCCGAAATCTGAAAAGTAGCAGACAACTAATACCAGAATTATATGAATTTCTAATATGAATTTCCCTAATGAAAATGACTTGCATAATTTTGTCAGAGATTTTCTTGCAAATTTGACAATCCAGAAATTACGAAAAAAAGCCTTTCAAGATTTACGGACACATTGTGACATCATTATTAAAGCTGAAGGGTGGTATCATTGACATTTTTCTGCATGTATCTTTTGTATTGATATATCATGCATATAATAGTAGAATGTTATGGTTTATAAAATTATTATATTGGATAAATCATTGTGTTTTAATTTTTTATTTTTCAGTTTCTATATAAAAAAGCTAAATAGTTTATGGGACACACTTAGACGCTAGTCTGGCGCTTTACACAATAGTAGAATTACTGAAAATGTATTAATTTTAAACAGATAAACACATGTTATACTGTGTTTTGTTTATAGAATAAGTAAAATTACACATCATATAATATTATATTCTTTTGTTTACTTAACGCTTTTTGTGTCGACTTATTTTGGAACATTTCTCAATTATAGTGCGTGAGGAAGATAGTGAGAGTATTGAGATATTGAGAGTAATAGTTATAAGGGAGGTGGCTTATTGCGATATTGGTATAAACACTTTTAGATTGTGATCCTGAGAAAAATACTTATCTGTTTCATATAAAACATTAACAATTTGTGCTGACCAGTTTCGGTGTATTATTATATAAAAGCCTTTCTCAAAGCAATTAATAATAAATATAAATTACAACATATGCTTATGGCATGCCACCAGAAGGTCGCAATTAAAATTGCTCAAGCCGCATTAGTGGCTGAATTAAAATTGTAATGGCAACCTACTGCAAACATGTAATACATGTATTAATATAAGATTGAAAATTAATCATTGAAAATGTATAATTAAATTTAGTAGAACTACTTCATTAAATAATTTAATTTTTATTTAGATACTCGTATTACTTTAAGTTTTGATAAATTTTAATAATACAACATATATAAATAAATATAAGAACAGTATGACAACAGAAGCCGTTGCTACAGTTAATGAATTATCGTTAAAAAGTCCTGTAAATGAAACAGTCATGAATGAATAGCCTACATTTTTCACTGACAATCTACCAATATCCAATATTGAATATATTGCCAACAGATTTCGATGGAACTTCTGTGGATGAGCTCGTTTTACAATTTCCGTATATTTTCAAAGATTTGTAGCATAAGAGAAAAAATACATTTTTAGATAAAAACATAGCATGTAAATAACTTCAAAAAATGTATGCGCAAAAACAATGTGCTTAAAGACCTATGCCCACCAAGCGCGACAAACGTGACGGAGCGCAGGGCGCGAAAAAATTATTTTAGTTTCCACTATGCGTGACGCAACGCGACAAAATAACACGTGCTATTATGGCTCTATAGAGATATGTCAACTTATATGAACAGAACATGCATTATATCTGTTTAACCAGTTTAGCCAGCGTCATGTATATATTAAGGATATACGCTATTGTTTTTTTCAACCAATTTAGTCCGTGTTACTGAGGTTCCCTCTCTTACTCTTTCCTATATATGCAGGTATGTGCGTGTATGAATGATGTCTCATCAGTTATTTTAGTGTTTGCATTAAAATATTAATTTCGACTTTAGTTTCGTAGCGTCGCATCGCGCTTAGTGAAAATAGGCTCTTTTAAATAAGTAATTAACTTTTTGCGACACGTCGCGTCGCACTTGGTGAGTATAGGCCTTTACTCCATCGAAAGTATGACTTTAAACATATTGTCTAGATATTTACGTTTTTCATTTTTATTTCAACAGGAGAGAATGTTTAATCGTATGCTCTGTAGTTTCTTATGTGTTACATGGCAGCTATTCATCTCTACTGTTATATAGCACCAAATTACATAACATTTATTAACAGGACAACAAATAATATGCTGCTTTTTCTCAAAGAAGAAAAATGTCCAAGTGCATTTTAATCTATTGAAAAAATAGACCTGAATACTCTTCTTCTTGTCCGAAAATTCAGTATGAAATAATTTGGTTATAGAATATCAATTATTATTTAGTACTATACGTGGAAGTGAAATTAAAAGATGTTAAACCAACGGAATCAGACTGTCTTTCCCACAACCCCGTCCTGATGCCATTGGGCATATCTGGTAATACGCAAAAAATACTAGAAAAATACAACAACAAAAAAATAATGGCCTCAAAAATCTTCAAATTTAACTAATGTTTACATAAATCAATGGACATATGCCACAGTATAGTGACACATTTGGGAACATCTAGACTTTCAAATGGAGAAGTTTTTTATTACATGCCACAAAAAATAGCAGTATGGCATAACCAAATATATGACAACATAATTAATGACAGTACTTTTACTTTTAAAGCGACTCTCAATCAGTAGAGTTACAGACATCGGTGTACCATCGCTTGAAACCATCCTCAATCATTCAAGAAGAAGAAAATTGCTATACATAAAACCATATGTAAATGTTGTTTACCTATTTTTTATGTTAATTTCTTGATCACCCCCTTTAATTCTAGCTGTGTAGATGCACACTTCAGTAAATCTAAATTATCAACATATTTTTCCATATAAAATTTCTTTTTTCTAGCGGCCTGCTACATAGATTTTAATTTATATATTTTTTTATTGTTTCGATTATATTATTGCATAAAAAATCTTTTTCGAGTCAATTAACAATAATTATAAATTACAATATTTGATGGCCAAAATGTTATTTTCAAATTTAAACATATATAAATTACAATTATTTAAATAAAAATTTTAAAAGTTAAAAATTACTTGAACGTACATATACACTAAGTTCCGGTTAATTGTAAACCATTTTCAGGCAGATAACAAATTATAAATTAAATTATAAACACTTGATTATTACAAGTATGATAATTTAAAATTTGTAACAATTTGAAAAATGTGATATTTAAATAATATGTTTATTAGATATATTATTCCAATGTCAATTTAATAATAATAATGTTTAACCAATAAAAAAAAATTAAAATATATTAATAAATATAGTATAGTCGATTTTCTTAAATCTTGCTAGAATTGAATGATCCTATCATCATCAATCTTTATCCACTGATGATCTGGTAGAGTACAGACGATTTAGTTGCAACTTTTTGTTGATTTATTATTATGCTAAATAGTAGTATTGATAGTAAATGATAGTATTGATGTTAAATAATAGTATCGATGGTAAATAATACTGCTGATGGTAAATAATAGTATCGATGGTAAATGTGTTTTTATTTTAATAGATCATTATCTTCTAATTTATATATAAATAAAATATTTAACTTCTTGTAAGGATTATTAAAAAATGTGATAATTAAAAAGCCAGTAGATTGACAAAAAGAAAATATACCGTCAATAATATCGATCAACGTCATAGTATATTACAACAAGAAGTGACCACTGCATCTTCGTTAACCTCGTGTGTAAATATTTAATTTATTTATTTATTAAATTGTTATCTAAATGAAAAACGAAACTTGTGTTACAATAATTTTGTCTTTATATTTTATTCTTTCAACCCATCTAATTATCGAATCCTTCCTAACTATCGAAACACTTAACAGTGTTTTTTTACTTTTTTACTATTAAAATTACAATCCATATTTAAAACAATTATAAACCAAATTTGAAAAATATCAATATATATAAATTACCTTTTTTGAACGATGAATAATATAAACTAATGTTGAATTTTTATATGTGAGACAATGGAAGGAGTATTATTGTTATATAATTTCCATATTTGTCGTCAATAAGAATATCTCTTTTGAAATTTCATTGCAATTATGGTTCTCATAGTGATATTGCCTTTTTATCTATAGATTTACTATGCTATTATATACATAACATTTATTTTTAAATCAGTAGCTAAATTGTCATTTACGCAATGTGTGAAAATGTTTAATGGGAAGGTAGGATAATATCCCCACCTCCTTCACTGAGAGAGTGAATTGTTAACTTATATCTCATTAAACATCTTAATTACCACAAAATACCAAAGTGTACGTCACGTGTACCGTTAACTCCGGTTTGCCATGTAGCATCGCCAAGTCCCCAGAAAGCTGCGGTTACAAATAAAATTAAGTGACCAGTTGGAAAAGGTTTCCAAAAGACAAAAATGGCCATTACCATTGTTTGAAACATGAATCCTGAAACAATTTTTAAAAATTATTTGTTATTTATTTTATATGCTTTTAATTAAACATATTAAAAAGTATGCAGTGTTTCAATATTAGTGTACTTTTTTGTCTATTTGAGAAAGGAATACAAATATATTTATTTTAATTAATGGTTTTAGAGGTTTCATATCAGCATAATAGTGTATATTTATTTATATATTGTATATACATTAATATTGTATTCATATCATTATTATTATATCATACCTGTATGGGACACCATCAGTTCCATAAGTACTAAGCAAAAATTATATAACAAGACCCACTCTGGGTACTCCTTATAAGAGACAATTTTCATAAGACATAGTTCAGATCAAAATCCATTGATCCATTGACCAGTGAGCGTGTGGGTCTAGCAAGCCTTGTAAAGAACTACTGAATTCAAGAATATTTTGTTGGTGGGGGTATCGTCTGCTGATTAGTCTTAATAAGGATGAAACAGCGCTGTCCAGATCTTCCTGTCGATGAATATGCTTCAGTAGTATATTTGAAAGGTTTCATTTATTGTAACTATTTTTCTAATATTTTAAGTACATACGATTTTGTACTTTTTTCTTCGTATTATCTCAATCACGTTTGAAGTATGAATGCGTAAAACATTGCCATCATAAATTATGTGTAGCTATACTTATATGTACATTAGTATTGTATATTTTTATTATATTTTTTTCTTGTATTCATATGTATAACTCTTGTACTCTATGTTTGAATAAAACAAAATAATGTTATCATTGATTGCCTGATTCCTTGATCATTATTACGAATAATAATTTTCGGTGATTTTCACATAATGATTGAAACATCTACCTTTTTTCTATTTGAAATTGTGACTTTTCTGCTCAGGCCGATATTAGTTACCAGAATATAAACAAAATTCGTATTTAACTTTTGCCAGACTAGTCGAGCTTAGTCTCCGCCGCCATTGCATCTAGTGGATTGTTTCTCCCGTCTGTTATGTGTTAGGCCCTATTGATAATTTTGTGAATTTGTTTTCAAACCGGTGAATGAGAAAAAATTTCATATTATTCGCTCAAATTTATCACCTTAAAATATTGAAATTAAAATGGTTTGAAATAATACTCCTTTTAATCTAAACGAATAAATATTCTATTGATCTTATTCTTTAGTGTAATATTTTTATTATTTAATATGCAGTATTTCAAATTTTATAATATCTGAATGTTAAATTTATTGAATATACGAAAAATACTGAAAGAAAATATTTAAATATAATATTGTTTTCTTACACGCTTTACATAAAAATGACGATTTATTTTTTTAAATATTATTCATGCAACTAACACGTTGTTCAGCAGTTAAAACATATAATTGTCTAACATTTGGGAAAATTGTCTTTGGTTTGTTCGGATAGGATTTAACATTACACTTCTCTTTTTGTATTACCGAAATATCAATCTCATTCTCTTTCTCTTGTTTTTCTATTCCCACTTTGAATTTAATTCTGCACGAAATCTATAAAAATTCTTTGCTGGAAGAAGATACAATAGATAGTTCCGGTGTCTAGTTTTTCTTTAAATCCTACTTTTAACTGCTTTGAAACGAATAGGAGCCGCTTTTTACTTTTTGCTAGGTGAAATCCATTGGTTCCAATAAACGCATTATATATGAGGGTTGTGCTGAATTTCGATGATATCTGCTAGATTATGTCTTTCTGAACAACTTTTGGGTGTCTGTTCAATAATATTATATTTAGGGCTTGGCAATAAGTGTAGATATATTATTTTAATTACTAAGTGTTTTTTCCCACCATGCCAAAAGTTGATTGTCTTAAGACGAATAGATTATACCTGATTTTTTACCCCACTTTATGATATTGACAATATCCTCAGTGTTACTATTAGTTACTAAACTACGTACGCGTCCGATTTTGCGTTATTTTGTACAGATTCTTTTATTCACAGTTGATTGTTACTGGGTGATACTTATAGCGTGACATTTTAAAATTATATACCATTTGAACTTTGAGATTATTGTTACTTTTAGGAAATGTATGTCTTAAGAGAAAAAATAGAATTCTAACACAATTTATAAGTATTAAATGTTTTACTTTAAATTGATTAAATCTGTTTTCAAAATTTCTAAAAACGTCTCTAATAGTGGATAAAATTAAATGTTATAAAATGTATATTTTATGCTCATTTCATACTTACCTAATGTCATTACAAGTCTTGCATCCGTTTTTTCCATTAATTTTCCAACACAAACTGAGTACAAAACATTTGTAACTCCAAAACAAAGCATCACATAGCCAATCATACCGATACCAAAATAACAGCTGACAAAGGCCTACAAATATAAATTTATAAACAAATAATAATTATATGTAAATTTCCTAAATATAATAATTGCATTGTGATAAAAGTTATGGCTTGATAAAACGTATCGAATGTTAATAAAATATTTATAATAATGCATATATACTATAATAATAAGTATACCTGTTTATATTTAATGATAACCAATCCTTTGATAAATACTAAGAGAAATCCTTACTATTATGGACATTACGATTGAGCTGTCATAATCATTTAATGTGTATTATAATATCAGTCTGATGCTAACATATAAGCATTGATTATATTATAATGGGTTGTATGGTATTTATTCGAAAATTAAATTATTATTACTATTATTGTCAATTATATAAACATGTTTTAAGTTTAGGAACTATACAAAATATATAATGAACTATATTAACATGGTTACTAGTTCTTAATAATTAAGCAATAGTATATCTACTTTTTAAGTTTAAACTAATTAACATATGTTAACAAATATTTTAATAAAAAAACAGTATCTATTTATTAGTCTATGAGTAATGACCTATTTTGTTATCAATTATTTAAAAGATAAGTATATTAACACAATTTGGGGAAAAAATACTCCATTGAAAATAGTTATATATATTTCCAATGGAATGCTTCATTTTCAAAATCAAACTTTATTGGAACTGATATTGTAATGAATATTTTCCTAATTGTCCTCTCTATTTAATATACATATATATATATTTATGAAATTTAATTAATTTCCACAAGATCGGAAGGGCGGTACACTAACTTAGGATAGATTTTATAGCAAGCATAATAAACATAATGTGTCAACTAACATGACGTATATCTGCTGCAAATTCTACAATTACATTGTACCATAATTATGAGACATTATATGTTATTAGTAGTAATTATATATTGTAACCACCCTATATTGTTTTAACACTTAGCTCATGTATTATTTCAAAGTCAATAATAATAAATACATATGTAAAAAGAATGTAAATATTTTAAACATAGGATTCTAGTGATTGATCATTGGCACTAAATTAAGATTTTTTTGGTGTTATGCCAAAGAATTATCATACAAAACAATTTAATATACAAAAACAAAAAACTATTACTTTCGTAAATTAAACTTATTAAGCATATTTCAATTGCAAATGAACATTATTGTTTAAAAATGTATCGTTTTTATTTTTGTACAAATTTCAGTTTAATTTCAATGAGCATTAAAATATCTTAATATCTTGTGGTATAAACCTACTATAGTGAAATCCCCAATTAAGTAAGACAACTGCACGCCGGAATATACAGTCAGCGGAATAATCATCAATTGTTTGGGATCCTTCATTTGACGAAATGTGCTGAACAGCAAATTGAGCGAAGTCAATTTATTGTCCGTTAATCTATTAATGGGAACCATGGTGATATTGTCAACAAATATCGCGACAAGAAGAACCGCAACAATGCTAGAGGTTGCACAAAGTCCGATTAACAAAACAACCTGAAGCACAAAGACAAATTGACACACATTATGCATACCTATATTAAAATGGACACTCTCACCTTCCCCTGCAGATGTAATAACATTCAACATTTTAGGACTACTTTGTTAGTAGTGTAGTAGTGGTTCTTGACACATTGAAGCGAGGCATACACAACCATGTACACCAACCAACCTTATCGTTTTAAAATAGCTCAAACTACGATAAATATATTTATTAAAATGATATAGCCTATAAGATAACACATTTGGTAAATCGTACGAAATAAAAATGTTTTACTTTCGATTAATTTAAATCATTATCATTAAAAACGAAGCATACTATGTTATCAAGTGATTGAGCTGAAAAAGTTGTTTATTTAATTTTTAAAACAAATAAGACTATATTTATTTATGTATATAGTTCCAGGGACGGCTACAGGTTTTTGTTGAGGGGTGTCTCGATAAGAACAATCTCCGGACACGTATGGCGAGGAATGCACCTAAATAAGGGATTTAAAATAATCACCATGTATGTATTCTTTGATCTTCTAAATCAGGAGTTATCTAAATCAAACAACATTGTATTTATTATAATAAAAGTGTAGTCTGAACATGGTACAGTTCAGTTTTAATGGATATAAATGCCTATATTTTACAAAAAGGGCATATCTGATTATAATTTATTTTACTTAAACACCATAAAACGTCATATAAAATCAAGGGATGAGGGCTTAAACCCCTTATAACCCCCATCCCTTGTATCCGCTACTGAGTTCACTATACCACTATACAATGTAACAATATATTTATAACAATATATATATAACAACCCTCATGGTTATTCTTTCATTAGCTTTTTATTCCGTATATTATGAGTTGCAATTACTATATCCTTGTATCATTTTTCATTATTATATGCTATGAAATTATCATTGTTTTATAGCATATTTTTTTATTGTATTACACAACCTTTTTCACCACACCTGTATTTGTGTACCTACTGTTATATATATATATAAAAAAATTGTGTGCGTTTATTATTGATTATTTAATAAATAGTATATAATTTATACAATCATGCATGTGAATTTTTTTATTTATTTTTATTAGTTTCACTCATTTATTTTTATCAAAACAAAATATTTACATTTCTTATAAATATCATAATAATTTATTTATTCAATTCAATTCATTTCATTTTGAAACAGCTTCAATTAGTTTAAAAATAAAAATGAATTTAGTTAGATTAAATATATATGGTTCTATTAAATAAATATATACATAATAAATAATTAAAAATATAATAGAAAGGCTCTATTTATATTCGATTATGCTGGACTGCGCAAAGAAGCCAGAAAGGTAACATAAGCGCGAATATTAAGAGCATAGCTATAGCATCGAGTCGAGACTGCCTGAATTGATCGACCTCGTTTTAATAAAGTTCCTCAGTGCGACTGTACAACAATATAGCTGTGAACGTTTTTAACCGTATTTATTTGTGATTTAAAACTTCTATGTTTTCAGATTTCTCTGTTCAGACTTATACATTATCACTCAAAAAAGGATAAATGTATATTGTAATAATGCGTACTTTCCTATTAACCCCAAAACAAAAAGCTGCCACGGGTAGGATAGGTGAAAATTCGACCTCATCTTTTACTAATTTGTAGTTCAAAATTGTACTTGCAAGTCATAATGATCAAAGTTGCAGTGGTTGCAACAAATTCACGGTATAGTTCACATGGTTTTATAATCCAATAAGACTGTATAACCTTTAGCTCTCCGTGCTCCGTGCTATGATATCTGCAACTATAGTGACGAGGTTGTAACGCTGTTTTATATCAATTAACAAAATATAGTACTCAAACGTCAACTTGATAATTAAGTTAAGAGACGAGGGCAAGTCGGTCATTCATCTATCCATCCAATATTATCAATCCATAAATTTCCTCCACACAAAATCATACATACAAAATAACCAAAATTATGCCTTTACCAAAGTGTAAGAAGCATCGTCCAATCTCCTTACTTCCACTAGTATCGAATATCTTTGAACAATTTGTACAGTTATTTCTATTCCGGCAATACTATTTCTAAATATTCTAATGATACTGAATTGACAATTTTTCATGTTTTCACATCTGATGATGAAGCTAAACACATTACTAATTGGTCAGATAATACTGGAATTACTAAAAGGAAAATAGAATGAAAAAGTGAACTATTTCGAAAAGTAAGTACATATTACTTACTACATAATTATTTATTACTATCTCATCCGTATAACATAAATGGGGAATTCCGTAAAAATCCTTGGGGTTGTCATTGCTTAAAATCTGACATCAAAACCGTTAGTGAATAAAACACATCTGACTACTCTTTACAATGCCCTCATACAAAATACACGCTCTATGTCGGATCCATCAAGCAAAAGACAAAACTCAAATATGCAAAATAATGACAAGATATGTGACTTTCAATGTAAACAAAATTGCTTTTCTGATACTGATAAATGCTGAATGAGACAAGCTACTAAACTATGTAATGTTACATGTACCCTCCACTTTTTCATGCCGCAATTTTTGCCTATCTGTCGCCGCCTTTTTCTACCATATGTTAAAACCCTTAAAACTTAGAGGATATGAACTTCCTTCATTCTATCGTTCACTTCTTTCATTTCTATATTCGTTATGTTCCTATTTTTTTCTATTTGAATACGCTTATTATAAAAAAAAATTGATATATTTTTATCTCCAAGTATATATAGAATAATTTTTTAATTACATCAAAACACTAGGAAATTAAATTGTATAAAGCATTTTTCTATTTAAACTTGATATTACTTACTGATATTTGTTCATATATGCGTTCAAATATACGTTCAAATTTTCTATAAAAGTACGATATTTCATATCAATATTAAAATCATGCACTTTTATCTGAAAAATGTTAATTGGAACAAATTAGAATAGATTAAGATAAAAATTCAGAATACACAAACAATTTTGTTCAAATTTGCTATATTTGCTATATTTGCTATATTTGTTATATTTGCTATATTTGCTATATTTGCTATATTTGATATATTTGTTATATTTGCTATATTTGCTATATTTGTTATATTTGCTATATTTGCTATATTTGCTACATTTTCAATATTTTCAATATAAAAATACAAAACTTTTTACAATTTTAGATCAATGCCTTTACCCCCTCCCCAACTTCCCGTTAGACGTTTTACTGTTAATCTATAACTTTAGTTTTCAATAACTTCATTCGTATTAATTAAAAAATATTATACATAATACAATAAAATGTAAGACATCAGTGTCGCCGAAGGAGTCAAGAGTATTAAATCGGCATCTACATGTATTAAAGACCAAAGATCAGAATTGCCATTTGACACATTTTACAAGGGAGTGACTCTTGAGGCTCCCCTCGCAGAAACCACGCAGAAAACGTGCACCCAAATGTTTTGATTCTGGGTCAGATCCACATTTCGATCGATCTCCCATCTCTCAAAGTCTACTATTACCGAGTTTACAATGAAGTTTTTGACAAGATTATTTTCAAAATTGAAATTCTTTTCTTACAATCAAGTCCTGATATACCTTTGAGGACAGACAAACTGTTACTTTCAGCTGCTAATTCTTCAAGCACTGATAACTTTTTTCTAGTGGATGAATCAATTTCTACACATTACGAAACTGATATACACTGTGATTTCTTCAAAAAGCCACTTGATCTACTACCAAGTTTAGTCAAAGAAGTGAAAAAATAACAAGTTGCTTAATTGAAATCTATTAAAACTATTCATTCTTTGGCATAAATACCGCAATCATCAAGAATGGTCCATTCTCTCTTTTCTGAAGTCACTCACCTCATCCAGATTTGAACGACTCTTCCAATCACATCAGCATCGTCAGAAATATCCGTTTCTGTTTATACGTCGACTTAAAACATACCTACCATCAAGCATGACACAGAAAAAAATTAACAATATGATAATGCTTCATTGTCACAAAGACAGCTCATATAATATCAAACCTCCTTAAATAGCTAAAGATTTTGTGTCTGCAAATGATGCACGAAGGAATTTCTTTGGTACTTATAACTAATGGGCCTCTTACTCTCATTCTCCGAATTGGTCATTTTTTTATTGTTAACATATTTTGTACATATGCATATATCATTTCTAGTTATACATGTTGATGATAAGAGATTATTTTATTTATGTATATATGTAGATAAATTGTTATATATCTATGTATAATACTGGGCAAAAATATGTACACTATATAAATAATATTACACACAATAAAAGATTTTAAAATGTGTCGTCATATTTTTTTCTTACTGGCAAACTATTAAGTAATAAATGTACTAATATAAGCAGTAAGAGTTGAGCCCTCCAGGTTAAAAGTCGCTCCTAAACCTTTGTATGTTATATATTTCTAGGCATTATCATATTTTTACTGTTCGTATATTTAGTTTGCGATAGGTATTGAGTTCTTGCAAATTTAACATTAGAAAAGTTGCGATTGCGATGAGAACATTTCGAATTGTTTTTGCGAAAGCTTCATGAATCCAAAAAAGTTGCGAATTACGAATTGCGCATTTTCGCTGCAATTAGAGTTATACCTTGGAAAACAATTCGTTAACGGTTTGCGAATTTCGATTGCAATTGCTTGGTGAAACTGGCTATACTAATATTTTTTACAATATCTACCATGCATCTTGACACAATTTCGTATATATTGTTAAGATATTTAGAAAACATTAACAAATATATTCAATGTGAATAATTAAGAGCAATTATGGTCAATTAAAAAGTAATTAATACTGCACATCAATTACTTTGAAATTTGCGTGCGGTCTTATTTCAGTAGATTAGCAATATATTGGTCAATTAAATCAATTGTAAAGCAATTCGATACTAACTTACTCGGTGTTCCTCGGGACTCGCAACAGTTGTAAGGTTAGCAGTACTTTCGGAGCAAAAAAGAATTCCACATGTCGAATTTTCAATGTCGACTAATAAATCGGTGTTATTATCGTCGTACCTCTGAAGAATAAGGGATGATGTTAAATTTCCCCACACGTAACCTTTAGAGATATACGGATAGTTGTGTATATTAAAATGGAGTAAATTTTTCTAATACAAATTGTTTAATATTTATTCACATATTACAATATATTATTGAACCTAATTTTGCTTATTGTAAATAATTTAGTGATGAAAATATATTTATTTTTAAGAATACATATTTTTCATAGATGTATGTAAATATATATAGTAAATACCATTTTTAAATCACCTAAGTATATTTCAATAAATAGCATTTTAATGTGAATGATGGATTATAGACCAACAAGTATACAGCCTTAGTTGTAATTATCTTAGTTGTAACTATCTTAATAATTCTCGTAAACAAATTAATAAAATCCGATTAAAGTTTGGACGAAAGATAAAAGAGGAAGGGAGTTGGAATTAACAACATAGGTGTCTAATATTATTTTACTGCCCAATCAATGTTGACAGCTTCTTCATTGTGACTAAGAAGGAGGGTATTTGTATCATAAAACACCTTATATACGTCTAAATAAGTTAAGGTAAAAATTATGTCATTGACTATACATTTTGGTATTTTGTGACATCACTATATATATTATATATTTGAATATACATATTATACCTAAATTATTATTTCTTGTTTGTTAATATTTTTATTTTACATGTTAGTAAATGTTTCATTTTTAATTACTGATCGCACTGTTTGTTATAAACTATTTCACTTATGCAGTCCTTAATTTTGAGAACATTACATTTCTATTTTACTTAACTTAGCGCTATACAATGCATCAAAACCATATTATTATTAGTAAGTATACGATTTGTTTATAAAACTAGATAGATATTATAAAATAAAATCATGAATGGCTCTTACAAGATTGACAAAATGCAAAGAAAATCCCAAAAAATCGAGATATAACAGATTTTACATTTTCGTTGTTTATTAGTCCATATTCAGTAGCGATGGCTTTCACCAGAGCACACTTAGCCGACCAAATAGGAGCTCCCGAAGCTCCCAGTAGAATGGATGCAGGCAGAAGTGTGTACCAGGTTGGATAGAAGTTAGCAGCCACATAGACCACAAATGACGTCATCGATACCACCAGAGTCCACTTCAATCCCAAACAGGAAATGAGAAAAGGGGGAACTAAAAGACATGACACTATCAAACTGACATAGGCAATTGCAAGACATGTCGTGCCAAGTCCTTCTTCGGTATTCAAACTGCTCTGGAGATTCACCAAAGTCCCTAAACCGCTATATATAAGTGTAAAACCAATCGAAAGCACAGCAAGATTTTTTAATAGGTTCGCTTTAGTTGTTTTAGTTAAACACGTTTGTGTCGAGTTTTCGGGTTCTTTTGGGTCACTTTGATCTGTAATTGAAAATTTATCTTCTTCTTCATTTACAGGAATCATGACACAAATGTATTGCTGAACAGTTTAATACTTAAGGAAGAAATATTTAATGCTGCAGCTTTTAAGGACAGATGTTTTATATTCTTCACACTGTGTAACGACGTGGCGTGCTACTATACCAATACAACTAACGTTTGTTTTATTTCTGCTGAATGAATCAATATGTTCGTCTATTCCAGTAGTAAGTTTTATAAATATAGTGAAAGTTGACATTAAATAATATGCTGCATTACAAATGACAACAGTCTATATTATAGAAAAATAGTTTACAATATTATAAGAATATTGTAATATTATACCTATGAACACAGTATATGAACAATTATCTGCTTACTTCTTTATATAGCCCTAATGATGGTTATAATAGTTTTAGAGTCTTTTACCCTTCAATTCCAACAAATTATAAACACAAAATACAATACGCGTGCGGTAGGTACTTTTATTACAGAACAATTACCAATAGAGGGTGAGGTGGATATGTTATGACCTAATTATACACATTGTATGCATCTTTACAGTAGTAAGGAAGGAGTCTATCTGCATGAAAATTTGTTTGATATATACTACAACTATTATACTACTACTTATAGTATACTTATAGTATACTTATGGTATACTTATAGTATACTTATAGTACACTTATGGTATACTTATAGTATACTTATAGTATACTTATAGTATACTTATAGTATACCTATAGTATACTTATAGTATATACGTATATATCAAACAATTTTCATTCCTGACTTAGTCGGCATGGTCGGCGGCGCAGGCCTGCAACGCTTCGTATTAAGAAAAATCAATAAACGCGGCATTGACCTGAGGAATTTTGAATCACGTGAAGACTGAAAGATATGGAGTTGACGGGTGCGGCATAAATTCCAAAGAATTTATGGAATACCTTTATTCACCTTTGGAATTTTTTAGTGGAAATCGTGCCCTGATTGGGTAATTAAATTATCCATGTGTATGTGTGTGTATGCGGGTATGGTTGTATGCATTGGCTGTTTATGAGTTGCGTTGACGAAAGTGAAGGGTGAGCACAGTCTTGCCCTCGATAAAGGGGACGAGTTTCCCCG